>VMDR010019540.1:0-18253 GCA_007922815.1 Macrotus californicus | reverse complement strand
TCCACGTAGAAAATGTGCAATATAGTTAATAAAAATAGAATTATAATAGGCTTATAAATATAAGGTCTTAGAACTCAGAGGACAATGAAAAGATTCACGGTGTTTCCAAAGGGAGAAAATGGACTAGACTGAGATTGAGAGCCAGATGAGACTTCTCAGGAGAACACAAGGAGCTAGAAGAAAATGGAGCACTGCCTTCAAAACTCTGAGTGAAAATGATTTCCATTCTATAAATTCTAGGCTCAATCAAAATATCTCTTAAATGAGACATTTTCAGAGATTCAAGGTCCCACACATTTGTTTCCTATGAATGCTTTTTCATGTAACTTTTGGAGGAGATCCTTTCTCCATCATACAAAAAAGGGGGGACAAGAGGAGAAAGCCAATTAAGAAAAAACTGGGAGTCCCATAAACTGAGGATGCTAAAAATTGGAGGCAAAGGGAGTCCTTAGGACAAAAGCAATCAGTACCAGCCTAGATTATGCCAGAATAACGGTTCTACCTACATTTCACACGACAGGCATGTTCATCACGTTAACCATTAGCTTAACACAAAACATAAACTTCTTCAAACCTGATTTACATTATGATTACTAATATCCAGACGGGTGAGATGGGTGTGGGTGTGAGTGTGCGTGTGGAATGGGAGCATTTTTCACAAGTCACAAATGCTTTTTTAAAGGAAGAATTAGTTTTGGGGTCACATTTTTCTATTTCTCCACCCCCAACTTTCCCCAAATCTATAAAGACCTATGAAACAGAAATAAAATCTTAAATGTCTTTTGTTTTTAATCAATTTTTTATTTTAGAATACTCTGGGGGGCTTACAGAAAAGTTGCAAAAATAGTAGAGAGTCCCCCAATGCGCCTCACGCGGTTTTTCGCATTGCCAACATCTTGTAGCAATTCATTCATTTGACAGACCAGCGAGTCATCGTCAGTACTTTCTGTTAAGTAAGCCCCAGTTTACTCTGCTTCCCTAATTTTTCCCTGTTCTAGGATCCTATTCCAGGTTATCACGTTATATGTATTTGTCATGTCTCCTTAACCTCTTCTGGTCTGTGCCAACGTCTCAGGTTCTCCTTATTTGGATGACTTTGGCCATTTTTTGAGGCGTCCTGATTAGGTATTTTGTACAACGTCCCTCAATTTGTGTTTGTCTGATGTTATTATCGTGGTTAGACGGCCATGGAGGTGACGTACCCTTCTCTTCACGTCATATCAGGGCTACTTGCTACCAATATGACTCATCACTGATGATGTTCATTCACCCTGATCACCTGGCCCAGGCAGCTCTTCGCCCCATTTCTCCATTGTGAAGTCACCGATTTCTCCTTCCCAGAAGCAAGTCACTAAGCACAGCCCATACTCAAAGAGTGAAGAGATCGGTTCCACCTCTTTGAGGAGCTGTGGTGAGTACCTACAAAAATTATTTGGAATTCTTCCTTAGAAAAAATTGTTCAGTTGTGGATTCCTGGATATTTATTTTATACTTTAGATTATAAGCTATCCTGTTTATTTTGTTGCTTAAATTGTTCCAGGTCTGTCCTTGGTAGTTCTTTTAGGTTGACTCCTATTTTCCTTTAATGTGCCTACTTTTTTGTTTGTTTGTTTTTGTTTTTTAAGTACTTCCTTACTCTTGGGCAGTATAGGACGCTCCAGGTTCATGAACAATCTCTGCCTCAGCCCTATAATCTGCCATTTTCCCAAGGAGCCCGCTTCCTTTTATTAGAGAAGGTCACATACCCCTAATTTATTATGAGTTTTTTTAAGGACTCCCCCTCCCACCGTCCCCACCTTAAAAGCTATTTGGAATACCAGGGAAAGAGAAAGATATTGATAACGTACTTCAGGATTGATGTAAACTTTATTTTAACACCTTACTACTAGACAGAGACTATATTAGTTGTCCCTTATCCTGGAAAAACAGAACTACAAATTGAAATTTTCAGTCTTAACCTTATACCTTTAGAAATGTTACTTAACTAATATTTTATAATCCATCTGAAGAAAGCTAAACAGAGTGAGAATGAGTTTCCAAGAATGAGTTTCAGTGATATTAAGTATTTTAAAAGCAGGAATCCCATAAGTATATAAGATAGTTAGCGCTCGTCCTTAGTTTTCACATTTTTATAAAGAATAACTAACAGATTTTAAATCCTATATTCTGAATCTTTTGATGTGTGCATTGCCAGTGTCATTTTTTAAAATCTATATTAAGGGGGGAAACATGTTTTCACTCTACATGTAAAATGAATAACCAACACTAGAAATGAAAAACTACTTCACAAAGGGGCAGTTAAGTTAAATTAATCTGAAATCTGTACTATGTAAATGTGAATTCAAAGTTGATTGTACTTTTCCCTAAAAGCTACATTTGTACTTACACATACAAGGCCCAACTCAACTGTCCATGTCAAATGACATAATCCGGTTATCAGACTTATGAGGGGATGTAAACACTTCAGTGAAAGGGAAATACATTATTATTTTTGTTAAAAGTAAATTTTGCAATTCAAAGGGTTTGTTCATTTGGGTCTCCAAGTTCCTCCTTTCCACATGAGAGAGCCTTGAAGGTAATATCTTTGCTTCAAAGGATTTTGCTTTCAAATCTAACTTTTACTTTGAAACCAACTGAAAAGAAACTAAGTGTATCAGAACCATACCTAATCCCCTAGGAGACAGCATTGCATTGAGTTTATTAAAATTAAACACTTCTTTTTTTTTTTTCTCCTCCCCAAACAGGCATTGGTAATAAAGGCAAATCAGCTGGGTTAGGATAAAACAGGCAATGTTTTTCCTTCACTAGTTCATTTGGAAAAGTTGCTTTGCTAATTAAGAAAAATTTAATGCCTTTTCCTTGTATTAAAATAAAGGTGATTGCTTCATGGCAACAATGTACTCATTTGAAAAAGTCATTACATTTATGTATTGTGTTTTCATGTAAATACTTTTGCCAAAATGTATTAGCAAGGAATATAATATTATGGTTCATGGGCCATGTAGAATCTGAAAAGAATGACTGCATAACTAACTAATCAGTGAAAACAAAGTAAATGTTCCTCTTGGGTTTGTGCAATAAAAATGGAATTAGAATTATTCAGGCTCAAAAATGCAAATATAAAGCATTTCTACCAGTAGGAAAGTGAACAGTTAGAAGCAAAACTTGTATATTAAGGCCAGTGTTTTTTAGTGCCTCTGAAAGTCTTAGTTTGATTTCAGAACTGATCTCATCAAAATTCACTTCATGCATTTTTATAAAGTAATCAAATATTTCACTCGCTCTTTTTAAAACAATGAAATTATCATTCCTTCTCCCGAACAAGCTCACTGATGCTCTGAACACATTCTGGGGAAAATTAATGCAAACCAGTGCAGCAGCAGCTACCAAATAGCACTTTCATACATTAAACAGTGACATAAGATTGAAGTCACAGTAAACTCAAGAGCAAATAACCAATATCAATTTAAACAGATGAAATTCTGGGAAAGAGCAAAGGTTAGAAAAGATCTGAAGCAATAACCAAATTCTAGGAAGAACAATAGGCCTTGTATTAGACAACAGCAGCCCCTACCGGAAGCTTGAGGCTGCCGGGACAGGCATTCTTGGAGGCTGCTGGGCTGGGGGACCCAGGCATCTGTGAGGGTGTTCCACCTCCACTGGCAGGTGAAGCTGCGGCCATGGAATTCAAGTGCACCTTCAGTTCCAGAATCACTTCTTCTCTTTGGTGCAATCATAAACCGCAGGTTGAACACCTAGGTTTTTTTATTACTTCTCAAGTATAAGCGAACAAGAAATTGTTTCAGGTTTTATTAATAAGCATTTAGAGTGCCCTTTTAAAAGAAAGCTAAAATGCTGTGATAAGTACTTGACACGAAAGAGCACTCTCTAATCATGGAATATTTTTAATTAGGTTTCCTAAGAATTTCCCCAGAGCTCAAAATTGTTCCTGTTTTAAGTCAAGAATGTTTCTGAGGGCGCTTTGATCTGACACCCCAACAAGCATGTGCGGTGGTTATATATATACATTTGTATACAAATACATATGTACACATGTATATGTATGTGTATGTGTACATACATATCATGCAATCTATGGTTCAAAGTAGAACCTAGAAAAGCATCACTAATTGGAAAGCTCACCATCAGTTTGCCGCTTAGTGTTCAGGCTATGGCTTTTTTTCTACTTTCTTTTGCGGGGGTGGGGGTATAATTAAACGTCCTTAACAATCACTTATAAAAAGAAATATGAAAACATCTGAGAAATAAGAAAAGGCAGTAATTTGACAGACTAACCATCTATAGAACATCTTCATTTAAAAATTAATGTAAAATGCCCTGGAAGGTATGGTTCAGTTGGTTAGAGCATCCTTCCTTAACCGAAGGGCTGCAAGTTCGATTCCCTGTCAGGGCACATCCCTGGGCTGTAGGTTTGAGCCCCAGCTGGGGCACGCGTTGAGAAGGCAACTGATTGATGTGTCTCTCTCACATCAGTGTTTCTCTCTTGCCCTTCCTGTCTCTCTAAAAAAAGCAGTGAAAAAAAAGGTCCTCAGGTGAGTATTTTTAAAAAATTAATGTAAAATGCCCAACAATATTTTGAATGTAGCAATTCAAATAAATCGAGTATTTAAACTCTTGTGTCGTATAACCAAAGAAAACCTCAGTCAAGCTGACTTGCTAAACGTGCATAAATCCCACAAGCAACGAGTACAGTGATCAGAGAACTAAACTGAAAACAAGGAATCAGGAAAGATAGTTTTAACTGATGGGGTCAGTGAGAGAGAGAATGGAAGAAAAAAGGAAATTGAAACAGGCACTAAAACCAGATTTGTCTTGAAAAAAAAGCCAAAATTATTATGAAAAATGCTCATGAAACATCTCTCAGCTTTACATTTTATTTCTGAACACCCACCCTTCCACCTTTTTCATGACTTACTTGTGAATGTTTTTTATAAAAACCTACCAGGAAGGCCCGTCACCCAACCAAGTCAATCCTATCTCAGAGCCCATGTTCACGCTCCCAGACGGATGAGAGGAGAAGCTGACTTCCCTTGGAATTTCAGAAGTGTATGGAGGAGGTCAGGGGCAGCCAAACTGTCAGGTGCCACATTTAACTCTCCTGCCTGAAATATGGACTAAAATCATTTTAGAAAGGAGTTCAATATTTTCTGAGAGTTGTCTGCAGGTGGAGGTGTTCATTTCCTGAGGCTAGAAGCACCGAACGCATTCCTCAAAGAAGAAAGATCAAAAGTATTTGGAAGTACAGTTAGTTGCTCTCTGGAGGCAGCCTCGTAGTTGGGAGAAAGCCCTGGGGCCAGGGCAGAGGAGGCCAGCAGCCTACGTCAGCTGGGCCCAGCTATGTGCTTTTGAGCACCATTGAACCCCTCTGTGTCTTTGCTTCCTCATCTGTAAAAATGAAGACATTTGACTATTTTTCCAGTTTGATGGCAAAATACATTTTAATGAGGATATAGTGTTCACACAAGATATAATTTAGCAGTGCGTCACAGAACCCTTATTACTCAAAAAGAGAATGGGTTCACAGAATCAGAGAACTAAAGTTAGTGATGCATCTTCCCTGGATCTGCTCATTCGTTTATTTATTCTTCAATAGGTACTTGGTGAATGGGTCTACTGTGAATCAGAATCCAAGCCAGGAAATGGAATACAAACTTAGATAAGATTCGATCTTTTTCCTAAAGAACGTGAAGCTTCGTGGAGAAGAAAGACAGACAGCTCTGTTTGCACAACACAGGGCAGCGAGTCATCTGCTAGCATGCCTCAGTGCTGTGAGCACATGTCCAGGAGGATCTCAACCAGGAAGGCGAGGGTGAAAATGTTACCAAACGATGCCCAGAGGGACAACACGCAAGGTCCATCAAAAGCATGTGCAGAAGTTAGCCGCAAAGAAAATGGTATTTGAGGCAAAGCGAGCAGCCTTTGAGCTAAAGCCAAAAGCAGGGAAAAACCCACAAAGGGACGGTTCAGGCACCTGCAAGCTGTTAAGTACGGCTGGCGAACAAGGCTGTGTCCTGGGAAATGGCTGCAGAACAAGCAGGAGCAGGCCTGAGGTACTGAAGGAAAAAGCTCTTCCTAGCCAGGGTGAGGGTGGGGTGGGAACAGCAAGAAACAGATTGGAGACTTTTAAGACTAGTGGCAAGAAGACCAGTAAGGGTTTGTGATAAAGATCTGTACTAAGGCCGCAGCAGTGGCAACAGAGAGAAGAGAAGAAATTTGTAAATATTTATAAAGTAGAATTAACAGGTTTTAGTGATTTATTGTGTCTCAGGGCAAGGGTGAAGGAAAGGGAGAAATTAAGGCTGACTTCTAGCTTGGATGCCTGGGGCCATGGACAACAATGAAGGATGGAGATCAGTTTGACTTGGGAAGAATGAAGAACTCTGTCTTGGCCATGGGTTAATGAGACATGCAGATGGAGATGTCTAAAGGGATTCTAGAGGACAAAGGAGATTAGAGCCACAGACATAGATTTGAGAGTGAACTGAAGCAATGTTTCAGGATATCTTTACCATTTAATGCCCAAGAAAGAAACTCCCTTCTTCTCTCTGCCACCCATTTCGCCAACCAAGTGTTAAAACATCCTGCAGAAGAATTCTGATTGGCTTGGATGATAGGCCTGACTCTGTGACCAAGAGGGTGGACTGCATTGATTGGCAGTTTCTACCAGGACCATTTACATGGAAGGATTATATTCCAAAGGATATAACAGTGCTATGCAAAGCCACAAATGTCCCTAGCACCCCTCCATCCATTATCTTCTGAATAAGAACCCATTCTCATGACCCCATCCTGAAAATGTATACTTCTGGAATTCCTCCACCTCAGAAATTCCATTCTCCATCACAGCTTTCTCTCACCCCACATTTGTCTCCACCCCCCTCGATCTCACACACGCACTTAACCCATCTTCAGCTTTCTCCAGGGTGCCAGTCTGCAGTCCCTTGCTCATTTGTGCATTGTACCAGCCTCCTGCCAACTTTACTTGCTTCCCTTCCCAGTCTGGACCACAAGGGTCATCATATTTGGTCTGATTATGGGTCTGATCACAAGAAACTCACAGATGACACTGGCCAGCCTGAGGGCAGGCCATGGCCATCCTGACTGATCCCTTGGACTGAGATCTGAATATTCACATACTCCTGCCATGTCCTGGTTCAGATGATACTCAGCTGACTTGCCCACAACCACTCTGCATAGTCCCAAACCAAGCAGTTATAAAGTGGCCCCAGGTTGAGTTCCTGGGCCTTTCCTCTCCCCTTAGGAAAGTCAGAAGATGCCACCGAATGTTATCACAGTTTTAAAATGCCAGCTCCTCCATGCCATTAGAGAAAGCTACAGTTCCTGGACTTATAGTTCCTAATGAGTTACTTCACTTATTTTTCAGTAAGTATTCAATAATATTTGTCCAGCAAATAATACTTTCAAGTTATGTTCATTGCCTTTAAAATTTTATTCTGTATTTTAATAAATAGGCTGAAACTTTTAATTCTCTCTGCTAAAATGCTCTCTCCAGCAGAGACCATTGATAAATATGGTGATAACAAGAAATATGGTTACTTAGTAACCCCTAGAGTTAAACTACTAATACATATAATGAACATAAACACTCATCTGAGGAAGTAAACCAAGACTTTGTTAACACGTGACTTAATCCCCCCCACAATTAGGAACCCCCACAACTCCAATAAAGGTAATCTTGAAAATATGTATAGAAAGGGAAAACATATGGTGAATTATATGGTAGCAAAACTGGGGATAGACTGTACTAACTCTCTGGGAAAGAGAGTGATCTATCTAAATGACAAGGCTGCGTACACATTCAAATCTTATCTGATTTTGTTTTTCAATAACCCTGTCATTTTCTTTTTGGTAGATGCACTACATGAAGAGAATATATTGGTTGTGCAGGTGGAAGGCACCATCTTTCTGGCAGTTATATTCATCATTGCCAATTAGAATTTAATTCAGCCATCTCTACTAGATTTAGTCATCTGATGAGTTGGTGCCTCCAAATTCTGAGTATGTAGGTGGATGCAGGTTCTGCAAAACCTCAAATTTGAAAGCCATAGAAAGTAAATGCCACCTGTAGAAAGAACCCCCTGGCAGAAGACTTGCCCCTCCAGCCACACACGTGACTAGAACCCCTGCAAGACACCTTTTGTGACATTTGAAGAGCAACCCAGTTGATAAGTCAACAAAATATTGACCCACTAAGCTTTAGGTGTTGTTGTTAGTGAAAATGGTAATTCCTATTTGTTGAATGACTATACCTTGTCAAGAGCAGCTGTAGGTACTTTTTGTAGGTGCACAAAAAAGTATGTAAATTTTTTTCCTTAAAATCTTATTTATAACAGTGTTATGTACTGAGTATTTGTGTCCCTCTACAATTCAAACGTTGAAGCCCTAATCCCCAGTATGATAGTATTTGGAGGTGGGGATAGAAACCTCATGAATGGCATTAGTGCCCTTTAAGGAGAGACAAGAAATCTGCTCTGTCTTTTTCTTTGCTCTCCACCGTGTGAGGATGCAACCAGAAGGGGACTGTCTCATCAGACACTGAATATGCTGACATTTGACTTTGGATTCCCAACTTCCCAAACTGTGAGAAATAATAAATATTTCCTGTTTAAGTCACCCATTTTGTGGCAATTTGTTATAGCAGCCCGAGCTAAGACATTCTCCTAAACCTGGAATTGACCTAAACATTCAGCTTACAGAAAGTGCAACTCCAATCGGCACAAATCTATAAATGAAAAGACCGAAGACTGAAGAACTGAAGTCTCAGAAAAGACTGAATATCAAAAAGTTAACAGACAAGCTCAGGTGTCTGCTTCTTTTCTTAATCATCTGCTTTGTTCTTTTATGTCTTTAAATTTTTTTTCTACAGTGAATATGTATTTTCTGAGAAGATTCAATTCAAAGTTAATTCACACAAAAACTTCAAAATTATTGTATGTCTTCAGAATCTTCTTTAGATATTGTTTTAATGCAATGTAGGAGTTCTTATAAAAATCATATTGAATTTTTAGATGAAATATAGTTATACTTAACTTCTAATTCTGCCTGCATGTTTTTGGTCCCTCATTCAAAACAAAACCAACAGAGCCATATCAGCCTAATTTTGCTTCATTGCCATAGCAACATAATGGTGACAAAAATCACATGGCTTCTTCCCTCCCTCTCGCATACACGCCTGTTACTGTTTCTCTTTCACTTACTCTCTTCCATCTCATTTTTTCATCCTTTTTCATATGCTGCCTTCCTTCCTCCCAAAAACGTTTGTGTATAGCAAGGAAAGAGTGGAGGTGACTAATCAAAACACGCTAAATGCCAATTTATTTGCTCTATTTTGTTCTCTTTAGGGCTCCTCCTAGTCAACCATAAATAAGGGACACATTTGTCCTGAGACATTTATCTAATCTGTACTTCTGAATGAAAATAACTTCAACATTCAGAACTTAAATCAAATGAGTTCTTAGGTAGAAGGAAAGAAGGCATATTGGGGGAGCCACTAGCAGTAACTGATTCTACTGGGCTTTGTTCCACTCCCTTCTCTCGCCCCCCGCATAGGCAGCCATGAAGAGATGGAATGGTGACAGGAGCTATCACAGATAAACATTTCAACAACACTTATAATGAAACCAGGGACATGGACACTGCTGTACTCCATACAGAGAATGTGCAGGTCATCTTGCCTACCAATTCCACTCCGGGACCCTCCTTTTCCTATACCCCTTCCTCCTTCCAAAGAATTCTGACTTCATTCAGGTATCTACCTACCTTTGTTTTTTTTTTTTTTTTTGCAAAGATGTCCCTAGCCCCAAGCCTAGATGGTGAATCTTGTTTGACATGAGCTAATTATGGCAGTACTATGCCTTTGCCAAGATTTTGGCTTTGGCATGAGCAGGCAATGCTCTTCTGGCCAATAAACATAAAGGAAAATCTGCTAGTGGCTTCTAAGAAAGCTTGTTGAGAGGTACAAGAATGTGACAGTGACTGCTCATTGTTACCCACAATGAATGCTCCATGCATTTAGTCCACGGCAGTAGGAAGTTTACCTGGGTACATGGACATCCAGGATAAAGAATGCATTTCTAAGCCTCTCTTGTAGCCCATTTAGGCCTGAAAGCTTTTGACCAATAGCAGAAAAGCAGAAGTGCAATGTGGCAACTCCTGGAAATCTTCCTTATTAGACAGCTGACACGTGCCCTTTACCTGTTCTTTCTCCTTTTCTGTTTTCAGCTATGTGGAATGGGGATTTCACCTCTGACAGCTGGAGGTGAAATCGCCACTTGAGATCATGAATGACCTTGGGAATGGAGATCATGTATGGAAGAACAAAAAAGATGCCACACTTAACCTACTGTTATTTTGGATTTTCTGTCATTTACAGTCAAGCCAAATTCTACCTAATTCAGAGAAAGAGATGGCCGATGTTAAGCCTCCACACATTGTTGTGTCTAGAAGTAATGCCTGGAACTGCTGCAGCTGCTGTGCCACCAGGAAGAAAACCAGCCGGAGGCCAAAGCCAAACAGAAGGGTTCAGGTGATAAGACAGAGCTGCAGTGTCAACCAACCCTGCAGCTACCTTCCTGTGGATTTTTTATTATGTGAGAAAATATATTTTGTTATTGTTTAAGCCACTGAGTTGGTAATTTCTGTTTTTTGCAGCTGAAAGCAATCTAGCTGGTACTGAGTTTAATGCTTTATAATGATCGTAAACTACATGATCCTTTAGAAAAGATTCAGCTAACCAATGACTCAGAAGAAGAAAACGATTAAAGCTAAAGGGAAGCTGTATTATAAAACATTTAAAAAATAGGAAACAGAGGGAAAAATAATTTCACCAGTCCAAAATAGCCAAGATAATAATTTGGACCTTCTGGTCTTTTTTTAAAAAAAGTATTATGTATAATTTCATATATTTTTACATTTATATATATATACATATATATAGTCACACTATGTGTTTCTCTCTCCCTCTGAATATAAATTAAAACTCTGGACAAAGGATAAGAAGCAACTACCTGAGGCCTACAAAAAGTAAAAAAAGAACAAAGCAGTTTAAGGAGAGAATTCAAAATTTGAAGAAAAACTACTGTGGTGGTTTCTGCTTTTTTGTTTTGGGCTTTTTTTTTTTTTTTTTTTGCTTGTTTATCTTTCAGCTTTTACTGGAGGGTGGGCCAAATCAGTGAACTGCTCAGGAGATACAGATAGAAACTTTCTGACTAGAGCACTGGGGACAGGAATCACTGCATGCCTTCTCTTGATTTACCTGTTAATCTACTTACTCGCAAATATTAGATGCTTCATTCAGCTTCTTAAAACTGTGCTTCCTAAGAAGAGATTTTTTTTCCATATTAAATAAGACAAACAGAAATGTCCTAACACCTAAGAAGTATCTTCAATTCACTTATTTGAAAACTTAAATTTCATCAGTCATTTTTCTGTGTTGTTAGCAAGCACAGCAAAGATTTCCAATTTAGCTAACCCGACATCCAGCCAATTTGGCCTCACAAAGCAAGAATATCCCATCCATTATTTCCTTCTGTCTACCAGGAAAGAACAAAAAGACTTGGTTTTTCAATACAGGAGGCAGAAGCAAGGCACAGAGTGGGCCTGGACTGTTTTCTCCCATCTCCTGAACTAAAGGATTCCTGAGACTAGATGCCAGGCCATGGCTAATAATGATGGCCTCACTCCCACTGCCAACTGGCAAAGAATATGAGGAGGAAAAGAAACTAAGAAGACAACACTGGATAAAGAGAAAGAAGACTGGCGTCATCTTTGCAGCAAAATGCACATCGATCCCAAGGAGGTGCTCTACATCAGTGAGAAGGCTGGCTACAACTTGCAGTGCCCCTCTCCTTCCTCCTGGAATAAATTTTCTAATAATCACAGCTCAGAAGAGTTGCTCCTTTTCAAGTCACAGCCTTTGGGTGCTTTTCTTTAATCAATTCTAAGTGGTGCTTATTTTCAGATCACATGCTAAGACTGAAAATAAAATTTTAAATATTTTCTATGTTTATGCCCTGGCTGGTGTGGCTCAGTCGGTTGGAGAGTCATCCTGTGGACCCAAAGATTGTGGGTTCAATTCCCAGTCAGGGCACGTACCCAGGTTGCCGGTTGTATCCCCAGTTGGGGCATGTAGGAGAAGGTAACCAATAGATGTTTCTCTCTCTCTCCCTCTCTCTCTTCCTTTCTCTCTAAAAGCAATGAAAAAAATTTCCTCAGATGAGGATTAAAATAAAATGAAATAACCTGATTTTAAAAATACTTTCTATGCTTAAAATGTATACACGATTGTTTTTATAACTTTGGTGCTCACGTTGTTTTAAAAATAGTCATTTTATCTGTAATAGGGTAATTCTTTTTTTTAAGATTTTATTTACTTATTTTTAGAGAGGGAGAAAGAGAGGGAGAGAAACATCAGTTAGTTGCCTCATGCACACCAACCAGGGACCGGGCCAAAACCCAGGCATGTGCCCTGACCAGGAATGGAACCAGCAACCTTTTGCTTTGTGGGACGACGCCCAACCCACTGAGCCACACCGGTCAGGGATGTAATAAGGGAATTCTGACTTCTGACATTTAAGCAATTCATGCTGCTTCATGTTTTATTGCTTATAAGCAACAATATTCTCTCAAAAGTACAAAACATTTTTGTAGACGTGAACATTTTTTAAAAATGTAGTTATTTCAGAAAATATCTGTCTGAACAATTCTTAAACTGGTTTTGTATAGCATAGCAATGTGTATGTTGATATTTGAACTATTTATAAACTTCAAACACAACAAACTGCAGATTATTAAAATTAAAAAAAATTATTTTTGGCCTGACAGTTTGCTAGGTGACCACGTTTTGTCTAGCATACATATTCCTCCTAATTTTCTGGAACAGAGAGACTAGAAAGTGTTCACAAATGAATAAAAATTGGGGAGAATTTCAGGCACAAATAAAAATTGAAAAAGAATGGAAGTTGATTTTTCTTTAAAAAACAAACAGACTTTCCAATGCATTCATGCTGACAACACCACAACAAAGTGATTGAAATGTTTGTTGTGATGAAGAAATTGCAAACTGATGAAAAGCCAGGTAGGTACTCAGACCCAGAGAGAGCTTAGCTGCACTACATTTAAACCATGTCTGCCCTTCTATGCGGAGAGGCAGAGTGTAGGGCAGAAGGGCAGGGAGTCCAGGGGAGTCTGCTCTCAGGAACACCAGGTTGTCACCTAGAAAAACACCCATCCCCTTATTACCTCACCGCGCTTTTCTGCCCCACATCAAACACCAGATGGACAGCTTTTCTGCCCCACATCAAACACCAGATGGACAGTCAGCGGTCAGAAAACACTGTCTGCTTGCCTCCTCAATGGGAGTACAGTGTGTGGAAGGTACCGCTTTTTGAGTCTTGTACTTTCATGTGAGAAGTGCTGGTAAAGGCAGCAGGAGCTTGGGGTAGGGGTTAGGTGTTACAAAAATGTCCAGAAACATCAAACATTACTCGCTCTACAGAAAGGTAGGCTCCAGCTTCAGCAGCTGATTCTTTTGGCTCAAGCTGAGTCAAGCACTACACAAAGGATAGACAAAAGCCTGCGAAGGACTGGCAGTCACCATGGGGTACGCCAAACCAATGACGGCTGACTCCCGACACTTTTCCTTCTCTGTGGAAGAGCAGCTGCACCTGCCTCCAGCTGAAGCTTGGACACATCTCCTCTGGACCTCTGGAAAATTCTCCACAGCAAGAAGACAGCACTCTGGTCTTTGAAAGCCCTTGTTTCTGTATATGTTTGAATGCTTATTCATATGGAGATTTTATTCCTCAGGCTTCACCGATTTTAAGCTTGAGCTTTTTTTTAATGAACTATAAAATGAGGCATGACACAACTGTTAAAAATAATTCCTTCTTCAATAACTAAACCCAAATGCAGTTTTCTTTTTCTGGAGGCCTATGGAATTAGCCACATGCCTCTATTATCAGCACATATCCCCCCGCACCGCCCTTTGACGACCCGAACCCTTTCAATTACCCACTGACTGTTCACTGTCACACTAATCCTCACAGGCTACTCTGTTGAGTGTCTCCTGCCAGCTGGTGTACAACTTTTTAAAAATATCACTGTTTTCTTTAATAAGAAGTAAATGAAAAACATTTTCTTTCATCTAGTATTATGGATATCAAGAAAAATAAGATACTTATGGATATTAAGAACTGTCTGCCCACAGGGTTCATTTCTTAAACATGTATAGAACATCCTATTGTATAAGAAAGAGGCACCCATTACTCTTTCCATTTTATAGAAAAGGAAATAAAGCCTAGTTGCATGATTTCTGCAGATCCCTATTATGGAGTAGGGACGTGAATAATTCCAGGAAAACCACCTATAAAATGATTTAACTGCTATTATGTTGTTATTCATCAAGGCAGGAAAGCATTGAGAAATCTACACCTTTCAATACTTAATGGAACTTAAAATTGTAGAAAGAAAAAACCACTTTTTTCACACTTTCTTTTTTGGATTCTCTCCTGTGTCTACTCTAGGATAGGGTTGCTGACCACTATTCACAGTTCCAGTGTGATGCTGGGCATCTAAAACAGAGCCTCTCTGAACAGGAAATGTCTACGGGTTGGGAGGCCCTCAGCACAATGAAGCAGACATCAAGCAAACTGGTCTGTCGCATTCGGCTTTCTTTCTTATTTGTAGTTATGTGGTTAGAAGATATTTATTCCAGTCAGGTGTCTGTCTATTTTTATGTTCAGAAAACACTCTCTTCAAAAGTCAACCTTCAAAAATCCTTGGAGTTAGAAAGGTAAACAAGTGTGCTATTGTTCCCTTAGATGCCACGGCACCCCCAACGTTTGCTCTAATCTGCTAATAGCTGGTGGCAGACGGAAACAGTGAAAGGAATTCCCAGGAGAGCCGATTTCTTATTTGAACAAGATGGAAATGGCACTGGATTAAGTTAAAATATTGTCTGTGACTCTAGCAAACAGGGACATTAAATAGTTTATAATAATGTGATGACTATCCTTGCAACTAATACTATCCCTTAAAATGTACCATAATAACTTATTCTCACAACTTGCTAAGAAAATGTGGTGTGAAAGGGTCAACAACATAGCTGTGTCACAGTAGACTTAGTAATCCGCATGTTTAGTGATTCATTCCTAGAGTCCGATTTAAGAAATATAAAACAGGTGCAGAATGACAGTGATTGTTTCATTCATGGTCCATCACACAGTTCTTCAGTATGGACCATTGGCGGGAACCGCCCTGCCTGGTTTCAGAAGCTGTAGCCCCCAAGGCTAAGGCTGAGTGAGAGATCTAGGGGCCATAAGCCACTAAGGAGACAAAGCTTAGCTCCCTGGTAGGGGCGCCACCTCTGCCCCCTTCACTTCACCCTGCTTGGCCCCAGGTGGATAACTGTTAGCCAATGACAGGTAAGATTCCTCCAGAGAGGGACGACCTAAGACAAGCACGGTCACAAAGGGGCCCTCAGGGAAGGACGTGGGGGGCTATAGAAAAAGGGGGTGATGGACCCTCGCCCCTCGGCTTTGACATAGCCTGAGTCCTCCTTCTGTCTGTGAGAAGTCTCCTAATCTCTTGGCTGCTTTACTTCCCTTGCCTGACTTAAGCCTGAAACAATGCTGGAGGGCGGTGCAGCCCTGGGCAGGAACAGGCGGTTCCCTGCGGTGATCAGGCCTAAGAAAGAATGCATAAAATCCTGTGAGACCTGCTTTGCTGAGAATGTCCTCAATTTCCTGATAAGGGTCCAAGCATGAAATGAGTTTGTTTCCCAAGGTTTTATAGCCCTTTAGCTAACTGACCCTGACTTGGAATAAGCTCTCATAGGTCTTTGAATGTTTTCTATTGTTTGATCCTTACTGCCTGACAATGATTGATGAGCTTTACCTGTATTCCTGTGCAAACTGAACCCAATAAAAGCCCATTGAGGAAAAGGCTCCTGGCCCTTCTCCTCTGAGAGATCGGCCACCTTTCCTCCCCAAGCAGATCATGTCTTGGTAGACTTATTCTCATCCAAGGCAGATGGGGAGCTCTGTGGGCCCACAAACGGGGGATGTTAAGAACAGTATAGGAAATGAAGTAGCCAAAGAACTTACATGCATGATCCATGGACATAAAGTAATGGGGGGGGGGGTTGGGGAGGGAATGGGGGTACCAGGTGGAGAGGGCAACTGGGGAAAAATTGGAACTGTAATCACATAATCAATAAAATATAAAAAATAGAAAGGGAGCCAATGGGGCAGAGGAAGGAGGAGTCTTAGAGTCATAGAGAATTCTAAATTTAAAAAGAATAGTTTACCAAATCTAATGGCTCTCCCCCTTGCATAGATAGACAAACTGATCCCATAGATGATTTGCACAAGAATATAAATGGTGTTAGAGGAAAAAGCACATTATTCATACAATGGAAAATTACTCAACCACAAAAAAGGAAATCCTGCCATTTGCAACAACATGGGTGGACCTTGAAGGCATCATACTAAGTGAAGTCAGACAGAGAAAGACAAATACTGTATACCACTTACATGTGAAATCTAAAAAACAAACAAACTCATGGAAGAAGCGATCATGTATCAGACTTATAGTTATCAAAGGTGAGGGTAGGAGGTGGGGATATTGGATGATGATGGTCTAAAGATACATATGTCCAGTTATAAGACAAATATTGAGGATGTAATGCACAACATGATGACTGTAGTTAACACTGCCGTACGCTATGTTTGAAAGTCATTAAGAGAGTAAATCTTAAGAATTCTCTTCACAAGGAAGAAAACAGTTTTTCTATTTGTATGAGATTATGGATCTCATAAATAAATGTATTGTGGTAATCATTTCACAATATATGTAATTCAAGTAATTATGCTATATACCTTAAACTTGGACAGTGCTCTATGTCAGTTATAGATTAATAATGGTGGGGGGTGAGGGAGAAAAAGCAGAGCAGACTTAAAGTCAAGAGACCAAATATTATTTCTTCTTTGCCTTAACTAAGCACTCTGGTTCACCTGGCACTTTCCTTTGAGGTTTAATATGTATTTATTATACCTGTGTGTGTGTGTGAGTGTTCCTGCTAACAAAAGCAATTTATTCTTAATTTGAAAATTCAACTGTTAGCAAAATATATAATGAGGACAATTTACCTCATTGATGAATTATTATTGGACAACTGATGATTTGCATTACAATGTGAGAGCAAGGGAGAAGCAAGCCTCATTGTACAGTAAAATCAAAATTACATTTGTCAGGGGAGGGCACAGCATAGAAAAAGACCCTTGTAAATCCTAGCACGTACATGCTGGGCACACAAAACTCTTGAGGTTTGTAGAAGGAAAAATGGCATCACCGAGACAAAGGAAGTGAAGGGAGAAATTGATGTTGAATGCACAAAAGGGGATGAACATTTGTTTCACTACAATACAAAAGTATATTGTGTTTGTATTGAAATACCAATTTCTGAGCGGTACTTACTGTGTACCTCAATCTCATAACAAAGATGTCATCCTTGGAGCATATTGAAGAGGTGGGGAGGCATCTGTGCAGCAAAACCTAAGCAGGGGTGTCCAACCTTTTGGCATGTCTGCGCCACACTGGAAGAAGAGTTGTCTTGGGCCACACATTAAATACACTGAGACATGTAATCACAAAAAAGAATCTCAGAATGTTTTAAGTAAATTTACGATTTGTGTTGGGCCTCATTCATAGCTATCCTGAGCTACGTTTGGCCCATGGGCCACAAGTTGGACACCCCTGAAAGGAAAGAATATCAGGTATTATTGGTGTTCTTTGGTATTTAATGCATTTACAAATTAGAATCCATCTATGTTTGCCATTCTTCCTCAGTATGAACATTCATAGTTTATGAAACTCAGTTCCTGAACAAAATGTTGAGTGTTCCAGTCATGCTTTTATTTGAGAAAAAGATTCCTGGAGAAAGTAATATCTTAGAAATGAATTTCTGAGCTTTAGGTCTCAAATTGTCCTTCTTTTCGGGGCCTTTAATTGCTTTCTGTCAAATTGGGAAGTTAATCTGGAATATTTTCAGGATGCTCAAGTTCCTGCAAGCTTTATACCTAAAGCAGATTCACAGCTGTGCAAAGAACAACCTTTGAAGTTACCATGCTTTGCTAGTATCTAAAATGCTTTGCTTTGATCTGTAGGCACCAGTTTTCCTAAGGAACTTCCTTGTGATTGTTGTATTTTCTGT
>VMDR010019539.1:0-18259 GCA_007922815.1 Macrotus californicus | reverse complement strand
AATTGCAAACGTCATGACTCATCAGCCCTCACGTCATTCATTCCTAGTCTGTTGAACGGAGGCCTTGAGAGCTTGTTGGGAGGCTCTAGCAGGGGAGCACAGCTACTCATATGCCCTTGACTGCAGACCAGTCCTCTCCTCTAGCTGGGAAGGTCGTCCGCTTTCACCGAGTGTGCAGCATCGGGAAGGACACACGTGGATCAGTGAGGGAGGCAGGGGACAGCCGCCTAAAGGGCCAGACCAGCCGAGTCAATCCTGGCGATCAGTGGGATGACAGGTGTTGCAGCCAAATGGCCCTCACATCCATCGGAGGCCATATATAGTTTATAAGGTTGTGAGTCTCCTCTCTCTCTCTCTCTCCTCCCCTCGCCCTAGCCCTCCATCTCTGCCTCTGCCTCCAGTTCTAGCTCCAGCTCCGCCTCCCTGTCTCTCTCATTTCCTCTCTCCCTCTCTCTCTCACTTAACCTGACCTCCCATCTCTCCCCCTTTTCTGTGGGGCACTCAGAGCGTGTCACTCTCCTCCTTGGCATCAAAGACAGTGTCAGAGTTGCAGCTCTCACTAGTTTACTTAAGAGCCAGATATATGTATTTTTTTCCTCGTGGTAAAATACACAGAACATGGCATTCTCTACTTTAACCATTTCAAGGGAAGAATTCGGTGGCATTTTGTACATTCACAATGTTTTGCAACCATCACCTCCATCCAGTTCCAGAACATTCTTATCGCCCCCAGGGGAGACCCTGCAGCAGCAGTCAGTCCTTCCCCGTCCCCCTCCCCCAGCGCCTGGCAAACACTAATCTGCTCTCTGTCTCCAGGGATTTGCCTATTCTGGACATTTCCTATAAGCAGAATTATACAGTATCAGACATGTTTTCAATGATGGGACCAACCCTCCCACCCAGGGACATGGCGTGCCCTGCCCCCAGGTCCATTGCTGCTCCTTCCCATCAGCCGCCCTCCGACTGCTCTCACTGTCCAGCAGCTTAGCCAGTTTCCAAACTTGTGTTCAGTAGGGTCACGCGGCTACTGTGACTCTCACCACCTTGGCTCACATTATGACTGCACGGTACTTTGCCAGAACCATCATAATCAAACGCCACAGCCAGGGCGGCTTGAACAACAGAAACTTGCTCTTGCACCAGTCTGGAGGCCGGAAGTCTGAGACCAAGGTGTGGGTCGGTGTCAACAGCCATCTTGTCCCTGTGTCCTCACACAGCTCTCCTGGTGTATTCCAACACCAGTCCCATTGGGTTAGGAGCCACCCTAGTAACATCATTTTAACTGATATCTCCTTTCTGAAAACCCCATCCCCAAATCCAATCACTTTCAGAAGTACTGGGGGTTAGGACGTCAACATGTGCACTTCAGGGGGCCACAGTTCAGCCCCTCACCACTTGTGAGACCCATCAGTATTGTTCCTGAGGGGAGACCAGTGCAGTCGTCCAGGTGGGAGGAGCTGAAGGCTCTGGCCAGGGGTGGGTGGAGAGGCTCAGAGGCGAGTGGATTCAAGAGCTCAGAGGAAGCAGAACCCACAGGTGTAACCCACTGTTACAGATGTACTGCTAGCCCACAGCACATTTTTGTGCACGTTTGCATGAGATTCCTTTTTTTTAAAAAAGATTTTATTTATTTTCAGAGAGAGGGGAAGGGAGGGAGAAAGAGAGAGAAACACCCATCAGTTGCCTCTCGCACACCTCCAATCACAGACCTGGCCCACAACCCAGGCGTGAGCCCTGACCAGGAATCCAACCTGCAACCTTTTGGTTTGCAGGACGATTCCAAACCACTTAGGGCTGAAATGACTGTTTAAAGGCACACTTTCCTTAAGACATTTTTTCCTTTACGTGTTGGAACGTGGTCACGACAAATCCAAATGTCACAAATGTGCACAGTGCACAAATAGAACTCTCAGATTCAAGAAAAGGGACCTGGGCAGGGAGATGAGCACCGAAAAGAAAAAGAACAATGAAGAGGGCGCGAAGGGACAAAGCACTCCTGGGGTGAAAGACAGGAGGAGACTCCCTCGCGGTCACACGGCTAATGGCCATCTCTCCACAGGCAGTTTGCCAAGATTGAGGCCGCCACCCAGCACCTGGCCCTGTCCATCCTGTCCCAGGAGGCTCCTCCCCAGAGATCCTCTTCACCCCAAAGACCACCCCAGCCACCTCCATCCCCCTTCCTGGGGGTGGCCCGTGCTGTGGCCCCCACTGAAGCACCTCATGCACACCCCAGCCTGAGCCTCGCTGCGCTGGATGCCTCTACCCTGGACCTCTTTGATGACATTGCACTCACCCCAGAACATCCCTCAGGGCTGTACGACCTGCCCCATCATGCACTGGACCAGCCAGGCCTCAGGCAGGCCCAACAATCCTACGGCCCTCTGCCCCTGAGCCTGCATGCCCTGGGAGTAGGGGAAGAGCTCTTGGCTCCTGAGGAGGCCTGGGGGGGCAGGTGGGAGGTGCCTTGTGTCCACCATTTTCAGGGGATCCCAGAGGGCTGGGAGACCTGCTTCCCGTGACACCGAATCACAAACCAGCTCAGGCCAGGACAAGCCAGAGGCACCCCCATGACAGCTCTCCAGCCCCCACCCTCTGCCAGGAGGCCCCTTCCATTCCTCCCCTGGCAACTTCTGGGAAAATGACCCAAGCCCAGACTCCCACCTGAGTCCAGGGCCTCACCTCTGCCTCTTCCAGGCAGGCCCCCTGGCTCTCTCCCTCCTCCACACCCTCCCTTCTTTCTTCACAGCCCGTCTCCTCCGAGTCCTCACTCCAGCTGCGCTCGCGCGGCTCATTGCTGCCTAATGTCTGGTCTCATTTCACTTATTCTCAATGATACATTGAGCATCTACTATGTGCTGAGGATTCAGCAGCAAATAAAACAGACAAGGTCTCTGCCTTTGTGGAGTTCACATTTGGAGGGAGGCAGGTCAGGGGACTGACAATAAATGAATATGTCCATACATTTTTAAGCACAAGATAAATTTCCAACTTCAGATTGGAATTGGTGTTGTGAAAAAGATAAAACAGTGACCTTACCAAGTGGCTATTTAACACTGGGTGTTCAGGGAGGGCCTTGAAAGACAAAAACGAAGCCACGTGAAGGTCTGGGGCTCCAGGCAGAGGGAACCCCACATGCAAAGGCCCTGTAGTGGATCGCTGGAGAGCCGCAGCGGAGGCCAGTGTGGCTGGAGTAGAGCCAGGTGACAGGTGAGGTCTGCGAGGTTGACAAAAGCAAACCATAAATTGGGGAGTGGCTTGGATTTTATTTCAAGAATAATGCGAAGTTCTCTCTCTGTCTCTGTCAACCCTATTTCCAAGCACAAAGTCTACATACTATGAACACCACCCTAGGAGGCAAGTGCTGTACAGCTGGGGAAACTGAGGCTGCAGAGATTGCGGGGGGTGGGGGGGGGGACCTAAGCTCCAGTCTCCATTGCGCCTTTAATGTTAACTGGAAAGTGCTTTTTGGGTCGCTGTTAAGTGTCAGAAGGGCCACGGCCCCTCCCTCCCTGTCGGGGCCTCAGTGGTCCGTTCCTACAGTGCTGCAGCCGCCCCCGGCTCCCGCAGCTGGCGTCCGCGTTCTCCGCTTGCAGTGCGCCGCTCTTCAGGCCCGCCACTCACGGCCTCTACCGCCACCCATTGGTCTGAAGCGCCTAGTTCCTCATCAAGGCGGAGCAGCGGGGCTTGCGGATTGGCTGGGAACGGGGGCAGGGCAGAGCTGGGCGAGCGCCGATTGGTCGGCTCGGCCAAAGTCGGCGCCGGCGGACAGCGTGGGGTTGGGTCGCGTGCCACTGCCTAAAAGTGACCAGGGGCCGGGAACCGGGTGGGAGGACCTGAGCGGCGCAAGCCGAGGCTCTGAAAGGTGAGTGACACCAGGACTCACCTGCGGAGGGGGCGGGCCGGGCTCGAACCCAGCGCCTTCCGGGTAATGCCCGCCCGGCCCTGGAGGAAACCGGCCTTCCCGCCCCGCCGGTGGGGGAGCTGAAGCTGCCCGGTCGTCCTGCGCAGAGGTCACACTGCCAGGGGCGGGACTCCTGCCGGGCCCACAAAACTGACTGGCCAGGGACTGGGACCCTCCGCGTGTCATCCCTGTCCTCTCCAAATCACAGGCCAGGTTTCCCCTCGTCCCTGCAGGGTAGGTGAGTTAGACCCCTGTGACTCCGAGGGGGAAACAGACCCAGAGTGTGAAACTTGGCCAAGGTTACACAGCTAGCAAGTCCGGCCTGCAGGGCTAGGTCCCCCGAGGCCACGGGGGTCATCTAAGGATCCCCACCCACCCTCCTAGGTTGCATCCTGCCCCGGGCCGCCCCTCCTCCTCCTCTGGCCTTGGGTTCCCTCCACTCGGAGGTCCATTCTGGACGCTACCATCACTCCCTCACAGCACCCCGAAGTCTGTCTCCAGTCCAGATCTCCTCCCCACATTCACACACTCCCCTTCGCCCAATTTTTCTTCTCCCAAAACCCAGCTTCCCTATCCAGGTCCCGAGTTAATTCCCAGTACCCCACCCCTGGACCAGAAACCTGTGGGGGGTTGGGGGAGGTTTCCTCCTTTCCCTTTCCCCACAGCCAGTCCCACCCTCCCCCTGAATCTCTTGGTCCTGCCCCCTGCTCCCTATGCTGCTGCCTGAACTCACCCTTGCCCCGTGGACCCCATCCCCAGCTTCCCTCCCACCCCCACCACCTCCGGCCTTGGCCTCCAGTCCAACCTCACAGCAGCCTCCCCATTTTATTTTACATTTTGAAGATTTTTAATGGACGTATACAAAACACGCAGGAAAATGTACACATCACAGATAACGCAGCTCAAAATAACTCTTCACAGAGTGAATGTTCTGCTGTAGCCTTATCCAAATCCAGAAGTCAAACACCCCCCACACCCCAGAAGCCCCATACCCTTTTGTCAGTGCCCCCCCAAGGATAACCATTATCATTAAAAAATATATTTTATTAACTTATTTTTAGAGAGAAGGGAAAGAGAAAGAGAGGGAGAGAAACATCAATGTGTGGTTGCCTCTCGCATGCCCCCTACTGGGTCCTGACCCACAACCTAGGCATGTGCCCTGACTGGGAATCGAACTGGCGACCCTTTGGTTCTCAGGCCGTCACTCAATCCACTGAGCCATGCCCGCCAGGGCTCATTGTCCTCATTTTAATGCTACAAGCAGATTTTACTGGGTTCCACCTTTATGCAGATCTCACTGCATTTACCCCTGACTCCCCAACCTGTTACACACTGAACAACACGCAAAAGGAACAGAAAGCACACAGTGAGCATCGGGTCTCACACTGTCCTTCAGTGACCTGCTCCCCGCTTGAAGTCCCTGCTGCTTTGGTGCTGGCTGGAGAGAGCAAATATAGACGGCTGCAGTGCACACACTTTGTTTCCTTCTTTCGGGGGTGCAAATGGGGGCACTGCTATACACAGTGTTCTGTGCTTCCCCCCACCCCCACTGTTAGCATCTTTTGAACACCTTTCCATACTGTTATTTAAAGAGTTTCCTTGTAACTTTTCCTGGCTGCAAAGAATTCCATGGCATGGATATACCATGACTTACATAAGCAGCCGCCTAACCTCGGGTGCTTCGCCTCTCTCCGGGTGGAGGGAGCTGCGTGGGCAAAGGCTCCCAAGTGGGCCATGGCCAGGCAGCAGCTGCAGTGGTCCCCAGCGTTGGGGAGGCGGTGAGACAAGGGAGTGACAGGGTCAGCTTTGTCTTCTTGGAAAGACTGTTTCCTCCCCCTATTGGGAGCACTGTCCCGACCCTGCCTAGACAGATCATGTTCCCCAGAAATCGCCATGGCAAGTGTGCACTTCAGTGACATCTGAGCACTTTCATGATGTGTGGCCGTCCTGCTGTCTAGTTCCAGAATGCTTTCATCTCCTCAAATGTTAGGCAGTCCCCGCTCAATCCCACCGTGCCGCCCCAGCCCCCAACCACTGGTGTGTCTGCCATCTCTGTGGACTTGGCCACTGTGGTGGGTGGAACACATGGACTCCCACACCGTGTGGCTTTTAGTGACGGGCCTCTCCCCGAGCACGTGTTAAGGCCCGCCTGCAATGCAGCGTGTGTCAGTGCCCCCTTCCTTTCTGCGGCTGAACGCTGCTCCACCAGCCTTTCTTTCTAAGACCTGGAAGGGAGTTCAGTGGGCTGTTCACACCTGAGTAAACTAGAGTTTCAGAGGCCAAGAGCGGGGCTGACTTGAAGGCTCCCAGAGCACGGATGCTCCGCCCGGCTGGGCTGTGAGGAGGGAGGAGGCGCAGCCCAGGAGAGCTTAGCTGCTTTTCCCTCAGAAATCACATTGCACTCCCCATGTTACTGGCAGGGGGCCCGTGGGCAGGTCACATCACTGCTCAGGCCTCAGTTTCCCCCTGGGGACAGGGTGAGGGTCACAGCTGGAGACTGAGATGTGATGGGACAGTCGGTAACAGAGATGGCAGATATCCACATACTCTTCCAGAAAAGAGAAGGCTTCCTAGGGCTCCAGAGGAGTGAGGCTGGGGTCTCAGGGATGGGCAGGGTCAGAGGAGACTTCCCAGAAATGTGACCTTCCGGCTAAATAGGACACATTAAGAAAAAAGTGTGTTCCAGACCTGGGGAACAGCGGGGGTGAAGCCTGCAAGTGGGAAGAAAGGGGTTCAGAGGGCCCTCCAGGGTCTAAGTGCACAGACCCTGGAGCTGCAGAGAAACCACACACACCCCCCGCCTGATCCTGACCCTCGTCCCCACTGCCCTCTCTCAGGACATGGCAGCTGTAAAGCCCAGCCTGGGCCGAGTCCTCCCCGGATCATCTATCCTTTTCCTGTGCGACATGCAGGAGAAGTTCCGCCACGTTGCTTACTTCCCTCAGATCGTCTCTGTGGCCGCCCGCATGCTCAAGGTACAGGGCCCTCTTCCCTCAGGCCAGAGGTTCAGCACCCTCCACTCTCAGACCAGGGGCCTAGCCCTCTCCTCACTCAGACCAGGGGCCCAGCCCCTCCATCGGGCTCAGGCCTTTGTACCCCCTCCCCCGCACAGGTGGCCCGACTGCTGGAGGTGCCAACTGTGCTGACGGAGCAGTACCCACAAGGCCTGGGCCCCACGGTGCCTGAGCTGGGGGCTGAGGGCCTGCAGCCACTGCCCAAGACCTGCTTCAGCATGGTGCCCGTGGTGCGGAAGGAGCTAGACTCGAGGCCTCAGCTGCGCTCTGTGCTCCTTTGTGGCCTCGAGACACAGGCCTGCATCCTGGTGAGACCCCCAACTGACCCCTGGAAACCCCCACCCGGGATCTCCCCATCCTAAAAAGGACATCCTGTCCTGACTCGGAACCCTCTATCCTCCCAGCAAGACCCCCTCCAGACATGACACTTGATCCTTACTCAGGATCCCTCTCTACCTGGGGCACTTATCCTGCCCTAGGATCCTGTTGTACCTGGGGGCTCCCTGCCCTGACCTGAGCCTCCCTCATCCCCATCACAGCAACCCAGTCCCTCACCCAGGACCCCTGTTCTTGTCGGGAGTTGGTCCTGACCTCTTTCTGCCCCCAGAACACGGCCCTGGACCTCCTGGACCTGGGGCTGCAGGTCCACGTGGTGGTGGACGCCTGCTCCTCCCGCAGGTGAGAGGGTCCCACAAGGGGTGGGTGCACATGATGTGGACGGGGCACCTAGGAAGGCCCAGAGGTCTGGGTGTTGGGGCCACAGCACTGACACCCTTCTCTCCCTGCAGCCAGGTGGACCGCCTGGTGGCACTAGCCCGGATGCGACAGAGCGGTGCTTTCCTCTCCACCAGCGAAGGGCTCATTCTGCAGCTTGTGGGTGATGCTGCGCACCCCCATTTCAAGGAGGTACTGGCCTTCATCCCCCACCTCCCATGCACCTGCAAATGTCTCCTCAGCACCCACCAAGGGCTTTGCAGTATACATCCGGGAACACAGAAGGCTGCTTCCTCCAGAGGGGGCTATGTTCTCACAGGGAGACACCCTGTCAACCATAAATCAATGACAGCAGAAGCTGACAGCAGGCAGTGAGGAATGGAGAGAGGGATAAAGCAGGGAGGTATCTGCATGGGGTGGCCTGGGAGGCCTCCTGGGAGAAGGTGACTCTGGAGTGAAGTGAGGCCTGGAGGGAGCCAGGCAGACATGGGAAAGAACAGGCCAGCAGAAGCCCTGTAGATGGGGCCTCTGGACCCCTCCTCCCTCCCCTCCTCCAGGCTCTGGCACTCAGGCCTAGCCTCCAAGCCCACCACCCAGTGGCTCTCCAAGTACCCAGGTCTGACCAGGTAGTTCCCACTGCTGCACCCCCTTGGCCTGCAGGATCACAGGACATGCCCAAATTTGATATTCCTGGCCCTCTGAGCCCTGCCATTTTCTCTCTCAGTTCTGTTGAGCCTTTATTGAGCACCTACTATGTGCCAGCCACTGTGGCGAGTCCTGGGGCAACAGCAAAGCCAGCCAGTATTCCATTACACACTGTGGCCTGGAGCTTGGAAGGGAATAAGCAGAGTGTGTGAGAAATGAGATAATAAGCAACAGGGAAGGCCCTCTGGGGGGTGGCCCTGAAGTGCACACCTGTAGAGGAGGAATAGCCAGTCATCCAAAAAAGTGTTCCTGGCAGAGGGACCAGCTAGGGCACAGGCCTGGTGGTGGGACTATAACAAGGTACCCCAAGCGCTGGGTGTGTGTGGAGGAGCAGAGGCAGGGAGGAAGCAGCCCATGTCTCCCCAAAGATTTGGGACTTTAGCGAGGGGCAGCCATGGGGACTTGTACAGGGTGCTGGCCACAGTCAGGTCTGCAGTTGGGCAGGTGTCAGGAATGAGGGACACCAGAGTGCATGCAATGGGGGTGCAGGCTCTTCTTATTTTTGTTTACTTTCTGGAGACAATCACAGGGCTTACTGATGGGCACAATGTGGGGCTTCAGGAGAAGGCACCCAGAGGGGGGCTTCAGGTTGTCATCTACTGACAGGCTGAACTACGAGTCCGGGGGTCAAGTGGAGACCGACATCTAAGAGGCAGTTGGATAAGTGAGTCTGGAGTTGAGGGGCAAGGCGTGGACTTGGGAACTTGCGGGTGGGAGAGTTGAGGTGACTTGAAAAGAAGATGTGGATGAGAAGCCCCAGGACAGAGCCCATGGGTCTTAGTAGCCCAGGCCAGCAAAGCAGACTGAGATGGCAGGTGATCAGGAACTAACTTAGGTGGGTATGGTGAGGGAATCCCCAGGAAAAGCTCTTAGAAGAGGGAGTTGGTTTGGCCATTTGCTGCCAAGAGGGAAAGGGAGATGAAGAGGGAGAAATGTCCCCCAAATATGCCTCGGAGATGGGGGCCCTGGACACTGCCTGACTCCCCTCCTCCATGTACAGATCCAGAAGATCATAAAGGAGCCCACCCCAGACAGCGGGCTGCTCGGCTTCTTCCAAGGCCAGAACCCCCTCTTCCGCTGAACTCCTACTCTGCCCTGAGGGGGGGACCACCGTTCTTCCTGTCACCGAGGCCTCTGTGGAAGTGCCTTCCCCCCATCCTTGGATCCCAAGAGTGGTGCAACCCATCGGGAGTACCGCCCCCTCGGGAGGGGAGGCGGGTTCTGCCTTACCGTTGGGTGACAGCTCCCGGAAATGCAAATATAACTCCTGGAAGCTGGATGACCATTGGCTGGGTTTGGCTGGAGGCGGGGCTCGGCCCCGGGCCACTTAACACGGGTGGGAAAAGGAGGGGGAAGGAGTGTCACAGACTATGTGGGACCCGGACTCGCAGAATAAACATTGATGTAGCTGTGGACCAAACCATTCTTGGATTTGGGGGGTACCCCGGGGGCGACTTGGGGCTGTGGGGGGGCAGAAGCAGGGTCCCCAGCAGGTGGGGAGGGGGAGGTGCCTCCAAGCCGGCGAAAGGCAAAAGCGAGGGCTGGCCCTATCACATCTGCGCTGAAAAGAACTGACGGCAGGGTCGCCCAGCACGCTGCCGGCCGCCCCCCCACCAGCGCGCGCACGCCCAGCCCAGCCGGCTGCAGACACGCGCTCGCTCTGCCTCCCCCGGCCGGCCCACCACTCCACCGCCACCCCAGAATCCCCAAGGGTCCCGCATCCGGAAAGTGAGGTGAGCGAGACCGCACCCGGTATGGAGGGGGAAACTGAGGCAAGGGGGACATG
Organism: Macrotus californicus; assembly: GCA_007922815.1. Taxonomy (NCBI): domain Eukaryota; kingdom Metazoa; phylum Chordata; class Mammalia; order Chiroptera; family Phyllostomidae; genus Macrotus; species Macrotus californicus. The sequence continues at coordinate 8,139 of VMDR010019539.1, read as the reverse complement.
CGAACGGGAGGACGGAAGAGACAGGCAGGCGGATCAATGGATGAACAGATGGGAAGAAGGACAGACAGCTTCATCTGAGTGGTCCCTGCGCCTCTAAGACGCAGGAGTCAGGGGATCCACACGGGGGCTCCCAGAATTTTGCAGCTCCCTTGGAAACCTGGGAGTCGGGACTCTACCAACCGCCCCCACCCTCGTCAAAGCCCCTCAGCCCCTTGGGGTTCAAAGTCCTTGTTCCCCACCCCACCCCCAACCTTGGGGACCTAGGAAGGCAACCTCTGAGTCCCCCAAGAACCCAGGCGCCAGAGCTCATAGCCAGCCTCCCCCACTGGGGAATCAGAGCCCCTTAACCCTGGACCCCAGACTCGTCCCAGAAGTCTGGGACCCAGGCATCAGAGCACCCAGTAACCCCTCTCCCCAGGGACCTAGGAGTCTCAGCCTCCCTCCTCCTGGAGCCCCTGGGACCAGGCATCAGCGCCCCCGGCCCCCGCCTTCCGGATCCAGGTGTCCCCCATCCTCACCCCCCAGCCTGAAGCTTCGCTTCTCGGAGGCCGCGGCTCGCGTCGCCATGGCAACAGGAGTCTATTTTGCACTGGGAACACACAGCTCGCGCTGCAGCGCACCTCCCCTCCTCGCCCCTCCAAACCAAGCAAGAGAGAGAGAGTAGGGGGACCAGGAAGGAGACTGGGGGTCCAGAGAGGGGGTCAGACACAAAGACACGGAGATCTGTAGACAGAGCCCTGGGAAAGAGAGACAGAGACATGGAATCAGAGAGGTACAGAGATGGGGATGTGCAGACGGGGAGGCACGGAGACAGGAGAGAGAGAGAGAGAGAGAGAGAGAGAGAGACACGGAGGGCAGCAGAAGGAAGAGGGAGAATGTTGGTACACAGAAAACTGAGACTCAGAGAAGGGGACAGCGAGGCGAGGGACAGAGACAAGGGACAGAGACTCAGAGATGCCGAGATGCGAGGAGACGTGTGCAGACACCAGCAAAAAGAGACCAAGACCCAGGACACATCCTGTTAGAGATAGAGACCTGACACGGGAGGAGAGATGGGCAGGGAGACACAAGCGAGAAGGCCTAGGGATGGGGGCTGGGGGGTGGGGGGTGGCCCGCAGGTGAGGGAGCGGTCTGCAGGGTCAGTGTCTGAGCCCACCATGGCCAGAGTGCTTCTGGGGACAGTTCATGTCTCTCTTGGCTGCTAGGGAAGGTGGGGGTGGAGGTGGGAGGGGCAAGCTGGATCCTCCACCCCTCCATTTGTCCCTCCACTTTCCCCCACCTGCTGGTCCGCCTTCTCTTGAACCCAGATCTGCACCTCCTCTTCTCTGTTTTCCACTTCCCTGCCCCAAACCAACCCTCACTGCTCCCCATATTCGGGGGGCACCCTTCCCTTTGCATTGGGACCGGTTGGCTCTGCCCCTGCCCTCCTGCTGTGCGACCCTCAGTCTCCCCTCTGCAGCCACCTGCAGACTCCCCTCCAGCCCCCAGATCGGGGGACCAGGGTTTCTGACTCTTTTTCTGGGTCTCTGCCCCTTTGTGGGTCTCCGTTACCCTCCCTGGGCCTCTGCCCCCCTCCCAAGGCTCTCTCCCTGGCCTCCTCAGGTCCTGCTCCATCTCTCCTCATCTCTGTTGCCTCCAGGCTCCTGAGGAGTCAACGCACCTGGCCCCACCCAGCTCACCCAGCCCTGGCTCCCACTTCCAGCTGGCAGGGTCAGGAGGGAGTAGGGGCCACCAGAGTTTGGGGCAAAGTGCTGAGCAGGGTGGCAGATGGGGGAGGGGGTTCTCCAGGAGCACAAGGACCCAGTGGGGCCTGCTGGGGGACCCCCTCCTCCAGCTAGCTCCCCTGATCTTTGTCTATTCATCTCTGTCTCTTAGGTTTTCCTAGGGCTGAGGGGGTTGGGGGCACAGCCAGGCCTCCGGCCCTGAGCTGCTGGGCATACAAGAGGCCAGGAGTGAGGCGACTGGGGCTCAGGGCCCCTTCCTCTCCACCTGTGGAAGAGGAAGGTGCCTCTCTGTCAGTGAGCGGGGGTGAAGCTGTGTGTGAGGCTGTCACATGCTGGGTGAGGGTGTGTTTGCACAAGTGTGTATGTACCCGCAAGCTGGCATGACTGGAGGCTGCGACACGTGTGGTTGCATGTCCATGTGCACCTGGCTTGGGCAGGTCCTGGCCCATGTCTCTGAGCTGTACGTGGTCCCAGTGTGCCACCATGTCTCAGGCTGTGTCCAGGTGGAGCTATGTATGTGTGTTCAGTGGAGGCTCCCAGTGGACCATCAGGATGACACTGGGTGTCCTTGGATGTTGTGTCTGGGACACTTTATAAGTGTCCTGTTTTCTATGTCATGTGTATAAGTTCTGTTGAGTGTCTGTGCATAGTTTCGTGTGAGCTAAGGGATGAACTTGTTCCCCTATATCCTTGTGTCGACAGGGCACTGGGTCCCTAGGCATGTGTCCCCTCCCCACCAGTAGGTGCTGCCCTGCATTGCATTGGGAGGTGTGAGGCAGGAGCAGGAAGCTGTGGTGCTACCTTCATTGCTAGAGGGGCCGTGTGTGTGTTTATGTCTGTGTGTGTTGCTGGTTTGAGGGATGTGTGTCACGGCTCCTCGCCCCCCCAGAGTTGTCAATGGCCTGGAGTTGTGACTTCCTGGGTGTGCGCAGTTGGAGAAGGCAATGGGACTCTGTCAGCAGAGGCGGGGCTTGGTGCAGAATGGGGACTGAGCGGCAGCCTTTGTGCAGATGAAGCAAAGGCGCCCCTGGCCCATGCGGCTCCTCATGTCTGTGGTTTGGCAGGCAGATGGCACCCTTGTGGGAGTCAGAAAAGGGGGCCCCTGGCCACAAATGGATGCAACCCAGCTGGCACACCTTAGAGAGGGTAGCCCCTCTGGATTCCAGCCAGACCCCCTATGCAGTACACAACCTGCCCACCGTATGTGGCAGCCCTCAGCGAATGAAGGGACCCAGAGTGCTGCGTGCATGTGGCACTGTTGGCAACCGTCTGTGTGCGTGTCAACCGTTTGGGTGGGAATAAGTCACCCGTGCTCTACGTTCAAAGGCCCACTCCATTGCTTGGGAAATGTGGGGCTCAAGCAAGTGAGCAAGTGAGGGGCACTGCTGGAACTCTGGTGCCCTCATTGGAAGTGTATGTGTGTGTGTGAGAGAGAGAGAGAAAGAGAGAGACACAGACAGACAGACTGAGGCTTGAAGTCCCTTGATTATTAGATCTGCACAAGGGAAAGAAACAGCATTTAGGGGGACTGAGGACCCCAGGGGTCTAAGCCAGTGGCTTTCAGTGGGGGCAGGGGTGCTCACCTGGAGGCACCTTATGCTGTCCCAACGTGGGGATGTGAGCGCTCCCGGTGTGCAGTGGGTGCTGCTGAACCCCAGTCCCCAAAGTCAGCCCCTCTCTTCCCACCTGCACGGTCTGCAAACCCAGACTCCCAACTGCAGTCTCTCTCTCCCTCTGCTCCCCCACCCACATCTCCTTTTCCCATCTCCCTTCACTCTCTCCGGGGGCCCCACGGACCCACCCCAAACTCGCTCCGTGGCCCCGCCCACTCCCCTCTCCACCTCCCGTCCTCTGTCACCCCTTCTCACCTCTCACTCCACACTGCCCACCCCACCGTTCCTTCTCCCTTCACATCTGTCTCATGTTTCCTTCCCACCCTTTTCTCCCCACCCATCACGCCCGTTGCTCCTTCCCATTCACCGTTATCATTTATCGTTCTGTTGTCCAACCTGGCCTGGCATGTTGCCGTTGCTCCCCCACTCCGCTGCCTGGTGGGACTGCCAACGTTGGGCCATGCCTCCCCCTTCCACTCATCTTGACTGTCTCCCTCCATCTACCTTCCCTGTCCCTTCTTCCTCATCCTTTCAGATCACCCATCTCCCTGGTTCCCCACCTCTGCACATCTCTTTCCCACCCTCCGCTCCAGCCTCAGTTCGCTCAGCCTGGCGGCCCCGTCGCACCTCCAACACGCACCATGCCGGCCCTCCAGCTCCTCGGGACCCTCCTGCTCCTGGCCTCGACCGCTGGCCAAGCCCGGGCGCGCCCGTCCAACGCCACGAGCGCCGAGCCCCCAGGCCCACTGCCCGCTCTGCTGGCGCACCTGCGGCGCCTGACCGGGGCCCTGACGGGCGGCGGCAGCGCCTCGGGCCCCGGCTCCAACAGCACGAGGACCGGCCCGGCGAGCGGGACAGGTGCGGCCGCACGGGCGCCCCCTCCGGCGGAGCTCTGCCACGGCTATTACGACGTCATGGGCCAGTACGACGCCACCTTCAACTGCAGCACCGGCTCCTACCGCTTCTGCTGCGGCACCTGCCACTACCGCTTCTGCTGCGAACACCGTCACATGCGCCTAGCGCAGGCCTCCTGCTCCAACTACGACACGCCACGCTGGGCCACCACGCCGCCGCCACTAGCCGGGGGCGCCGGGGGCGTCGGGGGTGCGGGCGGGGGCCCCGGGCCCGGCCAGGCCGGGTGGCTGGAAGGGGGCCGGGCAGGGGGCGCTGGGGTACGTGGGGGTGAGGGCCCCGGGGGCAGCACGGCCTACGTAGTGTGTGGGGTCATCAGCTTCGCCCTGGCCGTAGGCGTCGGCGCCAAAGTGGCCTTCAGCAAGGCGTCCCGTGCGCCCAGGGCACACCGGGAGATCAACGTGCCCAGGTGTGTGCGCGCTCCGGCAGGAGGGTGGGGAGTCTGGGGGTGGAGCCCTCCAGGCGGCTGGACTACAGGGATGGGGGCGTGGTCAGAGACCTGGGAGACTGCCACCTCAAGAGTCTGGGAATGCCTGGCTGTTGAGTGTCCCCGAGGCTCACGCCTCGTTCATTCAACAAATACCTAACTTCTTGAGCACTTTCTGTGGGCCAGGAGCTGGAGACACAGGAGGGAACAAAAATAAGGCCTCTGCCCTGGTGGTTAAGCCTGGCTTCCCATCCCAGGTCTGCTGCCTGTGGGCTGTGTAAGCCCACGGCAATGTGCTTAAACTATTTGTGCCTCTGTTTCCTCATCTGCACAATGGGACTAATAAATGTTCCCCACCCATTCGGATGTAATGAAGATTAACTGGGTTGATTCATGTCTAGTCCTGGCACATGGTAAGCCCTCAATAAATGGTGGCTACCATTATCATAAAAGTTAGTGGCCAAGACAAGAAGCAAGCAAATACATACACGATATACTTCTAGATATTGATAACTTCTGTGAAGAAAATAAAGTAGAGTCAGGAGTTAGGGGGAGGGTCTGTTTTATATAAAGTGTCCCAGAAAGGCCTGAGCAGAATTAAAGGACAAGAGCAAACCAAGCAGATATCGGTGGGAATGGCATTCCAGACAGAGGGAACAGTGCATGCAAAGGCCCTGAGGTGGAGTGTCTGCAGGACGTCGAAGGAGCCAGTACAGCTGGAGAGCTGGGGCAAGGAGTTAGACAGAAGCAGGCAGAGACCAGGTTTACTCTGGGGTGATGGGGGGATGCCCACAGGGCCCTGAGCTCGGGCTGTGTGGTGAGACACGACTGTAAGGGAGAAGGGCAGAAGCAGGAGACCAGTTAGGAGACGGTAGCAGTGACCCAGGTAAGAGGCAACGCTGGTAGCAGCGGAGGGGGTGAGACGTGGTCCAATTTGGGATGCAGTTTAGAGGTCGAATCTGCAAGATTGCCGAGGAACGTGAGGGAACAAAGAAGAGAAGTCAAGGGTGATTCTAACATTCGGGGTCTGTATAGCTGGGCGAATGGGGCACCCTTTATCCCCATGGGGAAGGCTGTAAAAGAAACAGGACCGAGCTCCCAGGTCAGGGTGGGGCAGGGCCACAGGGAGGACGAGGTTCGTAGGGTCCCAATGAATTGGGAAGGGACAAGGCAAGCAGGAAGTGTGGTCCCAGGAACCTTTGGGTGGTCAGTTCTCAGATTGCCATTAGTGAGAGGCATGGCCAAAGGCGAGAAGCCCAGCCAAGCAGAGCTGACAGATTATCCCAAAGGTGAGAGAATTGGGAGGGGAAAGAAGCCTGGGCCTTCCCTCTGCCCCCCCCACCCCACCCCGCACCAGGCAAATGACCATCCCTCTGCCATTTCTAGGGCTCTGGTGGACATTCTGAGGCATCAGGCAGGACCTGGGACCCGCCCAGACCGGGCACGAAGCAGCTCCTTGACCACGGGGGTCGGCGTTCCCGACAGCATGGCCCCAAGAACACCCAAGAACCTCTACAACACCATGAAGCCCTCCAATCTCGGTGAGTGGGACCCGGGCTGCGCCTCTGAACACGCCCCTCACCCTTAGCCCCACCCTCTTTGGGTGGCCTCACCCTCTCTGGGTGGCCCCACTTCTGACTGCCCAGGCCCACCCCCAGCTGCAGCCTCCCTGCATTGCAGTGAGAACTCCCTCCCTCCCTGTCCCCTGTGGACCCACAGGGTGGGCACAATGGAAGCCTCGATGACTTAGGTTTTGACAATCTCAGCCCCTGCATTTGACAAGCCCTGTGTCCGACCACCCAGCAGCCAAGGACACACCAGGAAGTGCCGAACTACTGAATTATAATTTGTCGGGGCCCAGACCCCAGGGTTGGCATTCGGGCTCTGTCCCTGTGTGCCGTGGGGCAAGCCCGTGCCCTTGCCCATCAGATGAGAAGCAGGCAGAGCTCCCCTCATAGGGGAGGGCCAATGAACAAGTGAGCCCAGTGCGAGGAGCCCTGCCTGACCCAGAAAACATGCTATGTAAATGTGAGCTGTTGTTGTTTTCCTCCTGGTTCATGGTGAGTAAGAGGAGAATCCAGGAGCTGGATCAGGCTGAACGGGTCTCGCATGGTTGGAGGAGGAAGGCTCCCCCAGGAAAGGAAGCTTGAGCAGTGGCCAGGAGGGTGAGGGGAGGTGCTTGGCTGGGAGAGCTCTGGGTGGCTGGAGCAGAGCTGGTGAGGCCAGAGAGAGGGTGGGCCGACCCGAGTGCCAGGCTGAGCCCAGGAGCTCTGCCTTCATCCTGAGGGCGATGGGGAGCCACGGAGCGGTTTAGAACAAAGTCGGAATGGTGGGGAGGCTGGGAGGGTGATCTGGGCTGTAAAGGACAGGCTTGAGCTGGGTTTGAGTAGCAGTAATAAGAAAGAGACATTTGAGCTGGATCTTGAGGGATGAGTAGGAGTTCTTCAGGCAAAGAAGGGGAGGCAGGGATTCAAGACAAAGAGAACAGCATGTGCAAAGGCCCAGTGGCAGGGCTGGGCTGGGCTCAGTTGGCGCCAGAGAAGTGTGGCTTGAGAGGGACAGTGGGAGATATGACTTCAGACATCAGCTGGGGCCCAGTCATGCAGGGCTGCCAGCTTAGACTGTCCCCAGTGGGTGATGGCAAGACATGGAAAGCACGTCAGGCAGCAGAGGGGCACAGACAGGTGTGGGTGGAGGGGTACCAGGGTGGGGTTGATGCTGGACATGGATGGCCCGTGGCCAGAAGGCTGGTGTGATGGTCCAGGAGAGAGCCCAGTCAGGGCGGAGATTCAGGAGGCAGGCAGGGCCAGAGCTGGGGACCAAGTGCCTGTAAGTCAGGAGCCTTCCATGAGACCAGGACAGTGGCACCAGGTGGGAGCGGGCAAGAGTGGTGACGCCACCTCCCTTCTTGGTCCTCACAGATAACCTGCACCACAACTACCTACACCTCAACGTCAACAGCCCCAAGCACCACACCACTACACTGGGTACGGACCAGGACTGGGCTGGGGACAACAGGGCTCCTCTCCTTCCCACTCCTGGTTGAGCCCAGGCCGGGTGCCTGGCATAGAGCAGGTGTGAGACCCTGTGAGCCTGCCCTCACAGTCTAGCCAGGTAACGAAGCAAACCTCATTTCCCTGTTTGGACACCAGAAGTGGTCATCTCCCTCCCACCCACACTGGTGGGAAGAAGCAGGCATCTACCCCTCAGCCTTGGGCACAGCACACAGTGGGTGCTGAGCAAGGGCCAGTTGCCCCTGCTCCTGTGACAAGTCCTCCTTCTCCAGCAAACAGCCTGTCTCCTGACGAGGGGAAAGTGAGCAGAGGCAACATGGACAGCCAGTGGAAGCTTTGAGGGCCTGGAACCCCAGATTTATAACTCCCTAAGGGGCTAGGGGTCTGGACTCCTGGGTCCGAGGAAGGGGGGGCTGGGGGCCTGGACTCCTGGGTCTGGGGGAGGAGGG
>VMDR010019538.1:0-18263 GCA_007922815.1 Macrotus californicus | reverse complement strand
GTCAGGGCTTGCGAAATTAACTCTTATCATGCCAAACTGTCTATTTCTGACATACTTATTTCCAGAATGCGTTATAAAATTTTGCCCAAGGTACAAAACATTGCCTAAAGTTATTCTTGTATTCTCAATTTTAATTAGAAAGTCACTTTTAGGCTATTGTGATAGCCATTGTATGTTAGGACATCTCAAAATGTCTACAATAAAAACAGATAAATGGCAAAAGGTTAGGATAGCAATAAAATGTGATAAAGATACATGGATGTAGACGGATTAAAAGCTGTCAAACTTAATATGTGTCATCCTTGTACATAAGACCGAGACTTCTGCAGTTTTTAAATTTTCTGAGATAATACAAAAATTAAAAATTTATCACATTCACAGAATCAGAGCATTTGGGATTAGCATTAGTCAGAGTAATAGTAAAACTGATTTGCCTAAGAACAATCCTTAGGAAGACGCAGAAAATCCTACCTGAAGTGGGCTCTTACATTCATTGTAGCCACACTCGTGTTTTTAGAAGAAATCTCCCCCTGGACCCCTGATGGAGGCTTTCCTACCTTCATCTCCCGTGAAGTTCAGTAACACGTTCTGTCCTATCACAACATTGTGTCGAGGGTTTACAATAACAGCACAATGAGAGGAGAAATACTTTAAATAGTACCAGTACTAACAAAGGCATAAAGTTATTTTTGGATGTGATTTCAATATTTTTCGGAACCAAAGTCCCACATTCCCTATATCCTTTACAGACTTTTTATCACTGCTTGAGGCAGACAATGTAAAGATCACCTTACCCATTCATACAAAGTATGATATGAAAACCGTCTGAAGTGAGAACCAATGGAGAATCTACATGAAACCTGTTAGGAAAAAGAGAACATATAAGAAGGCATTGTTGTCTTGTCTACTAGGTGTGTGTATATGGAGGTGATGAAGTGAGCATGAGAGGCTCTAATGCCATGCCCTAAGCATTGGCAGCACTCACTGATAGGGGTAGAGACAAAACCAGTTTATCGCCCTTAAATGCCCAGGTGAACTTCCTTCTGGTGAAGTCCTATCAAGAAGGGAGACAACGTGGCACCACTGTTTCTGTACACAGTTAAATTGTCCTCAAATCCAAGAAAAGCTGTCATATGAATAAAATTAACTTTCCAAGTAAAAAGAGGAGTGAGTTGTTCTAACAAGAACTCTTTTAGCGACAATAGGCTAGAACTGCCCTGGCTGGTGTGGCTCAGTGGATTGAGTGCTGGGCTGTGAGCCATAGGGTCGCCAGTTCAATTCCCAGTCAGGGCGTATACCTGGGTTGCAGACTAGATCCCCAGTATGGGGTGCGCAAGAGACAACCACACACTGATGTTTCTCTCCCTCTCTTTCTCCTTCCTTTTTCCTCTCTCTAAAAATAAATAAATAAAATTTTAAAAAAGAATAGGCCAAGACCTGTAGTCCTAAGGAGCTTCAACAGCCGTAGGTAGAATGGGGAGAAGGAAATGAAGTCTTTCGTTCCCCATTCTCCATTAAAGCTACAAAAATGCCTTTTGATAGGAGAACATACTGTAATTTTACTTTAATGTCTTCAGTAGAATGGTGCCATTTAGTTCGGCTTTTAATGTGGCCTTAAATTGCTATTTTATTACTCTTGTTGACATTCTGGAGGCATGAAATTAGCAAATCACATTAAAGAAGCAAACAAAAAAGGAAGAAACCTCAGCCTGGTTAAACAATGCCAGCACAAGCCACATATTTGAATAATGTTCTTACCTTAAAACAGTGAGCATAAATTTATTTGAAGGTTTCTTTTCCCATAGCCAATGAATTAGTTTTATGAATAATTGCATATTCTATTACATTGCAAATGCATGCACTCATGGTGACCTTGAACGATGCTTTGTGTTGTGTGGGAGAAACAAGATAGTCTGTAATAGCAGAAGCATTGACTCTACTTGAAGAAAGCATCCTGTTCTTAAGACACTTGTCAGTACCTTTGCTGCTCCACCCAGCAGGCACAAACTCCTGTCATATCACAACGATGATCATTTTATTACAGAGGGAAGCAATTTCACGGGCACAAAGGGAAAACTATTTCAATCAGGATATCTGTATTCTGTTTTATAATTCAAAATGTAGCTAGTCATGTATACTTTCTTAGCGAATTAAAAGTAGTAAGGTAAAATACATGTGTATGTTTATCTTCTCTGGTCTTATTAAACTAAGGTGACAATCTCCAATATTCATTTCTGTGAAGTGTGATAGATAAAGGACATGCCTTTTATAGCATACCTTATTTATTTTTGGCTCTTTGACATCCATTTCCCCTTTCTAATAGAGTCCTAATTTCATTATGAGGTCTTAGCTCTTTCTCATTGGATTTAGGCTGGTGGGACTGTAATTAGAGTTTCTTCCTTTTCTGGCCAAGAGGTGGAAAGAGACCTAAAAGCAAGCTAATCTGATGACCATGTCAATCAGTTTGAATTTTAAGCAGATCAAAGAGACTGACAGTTCTTAGAGTTCTTGTAACAAGAGGTATCAGTGCTCTATAGAACACAAAAGCCCACCTGCCAGGCTGAAGTCCTAACTCTATCACTTACTAGGTGTGTGGCTTTGCACAGGGAGCCTAACCATTCGGTCTTAGTGACTTACTTCTAACTGAAGAGAATAGTGACACTGAACTTATAGGGTTGTGATGGTGATTAGATGAGCTAACAGATGTGAACACACAGGAGTTGGTCCATGGAGATGAGTAGGGTTATTTGTGCACGTTCAGCAGCAGCACCTTGAACATTGTGCTTTTCTGTGATGCCTCATCATTTATGCATTTATTTTTATTGTTTTGACTCCTCTTTCCCAGCCTCCTGATCCGTCTTGGTGCCCCTCATTTTCTAGTTGGTTCTCCATCTTTCTGTGGATTCTGAGGCCCCGATGTTCTTCTAATAAATTATTTAGTGTTTATCTTGTTCAGAGTTATGTTCTGATGTTTGTAACTAGAGAAAATTTTCTGATACCCATTTGTGTTAAGATTATGTCATTTCTAGATAACTCTAGACCAGATTATAAGGTTTTAATTTTAAAAAATCAAGCTGTAGAAACTGACACATAAAGAGATTAATATTCAAGTCCTAACAGTAAGATTTATATGAAGTCTGAGTATAAAAACTTGGAAGGTATTCCTTTGGTTAAGGTCCCTTCAGAATGACTCAGTGAATTATCAGCCACAATCAACAGGGTAGTGTGTTTCTTCTTCAAGTAAATTTGAGTCCATGAGATGTATAAATATATCACCAGGAACTCTTCTGAGAGTAGTAATGCTGTAAGGTCATACCTAAAGCATTCTTTCACCTTTGGGGTCCTATACTTCAAACAAGAAATTAAGACTTTAATGAGGGCCTAGGGAATGCATGAATCGAATATATAAGAAAAGTTTAGAAGAATTGAAGATTTTCAGAACAATGAAGTAAAGCCCTATTAAGTGCTAGCTTTAAATAAATACTAAATATTATTTTATGAATAATGAGACATTTTTATTTCAGATATATATAAAATAATCACTTATGAAATATAGGCTAGACAGAAAGAAGACCTTGTAGATTCTACTTTTTTATAAGTAACAGAAACATAGAATCAAGGAAAGTTTAAAATATAACTCTTCCAGAATTTCTTGTAGAGATGAGGATCTGACATATTTTGGCCCCGGGTGACCCAAGGGCCATAGCCACCCTACCTAATTTATAGGTGTGGCAGAATATTAAGGTCCTCCTGCCTCTACACCAAAGTTTATTAATATTTTTATCCTCACCCAAGAACATTCTTTCATTACTTTATACAGAGAAAGGAAGGCAGAGATAGAAACACTGGTATGAGACAGAAGCACCAATCAGTTGCCTCCGATATGAACCCAGACCAGGGATCTTACATGCTCCAACCAGGGACTGAACCTACAACCTAGGAATGTACATTGACCAGGAATTGAACCAGCAACCTTTCAGTTATGAGACACTCCAACCAACAGGCCAGGGTCAAAGCTTTATTACTTAAGTCAGTCTACCAAAAAGTTCAAAGAGTCTTTTCTTCCATATTTCACGTTGGGCACGAGAAATGTGACAAGGCTTGAAGTGTGTATTCACCTTATCCTAGATTGGATCGGCAAACAAACAGAAGAGCATTCCATCTGGAGGTCTACCTAGCTAGCAACTTTGTGATGCTTTGAGCTAAAATGAAGATTTTGATTCTCACGAACACAGACTAAACATCAAGAGTTCACATGTGTGAAACATTTTTAGTTTGTTTTAATTTAAACTGTCTCTAAAAATATCTTCTTTCTCCATTGGTATTTTCATTTTTTCAAGCATTAACCATTGTTTTTATTTTTTATTAAATGCATTGGGGTGACATTGATTAATAAGGTTATGCAGGTTTTAAGTGTACTTTTCTATGACACATAATCTTTATATCGCATTGTGTGCCCACCACCCAAAGTCAAATTAATACTAACAGCCTGGTCAGACAGTAGGAGCAGACAGCAGGCAGGGCTGCATTTCTTGGGTAACCAAGCTGTGTCTTATGAAGGCTCCATTCCTGGTGTTGGAGCGTCTGCCCCTGCTGGCAGAATCTTCTGCCCCTGGACAAGGTGGCAGCCAGAGGATGTATTGCACTGAACACATGCAAGGCTAGCAAGAGAGTTGGATAGAGGGAAAAGCCCTCCTATCCCCTTCTAGTATTTCATGGGAGTGGGTAACAGAGGAAGGAGGGCACATGCTATATAGAAGTCAGAATGGTGGCAGAAGGAGGTGCAGAACCAAAAAAGCTTGTCAGTGTAGCCTGGGGAAGAGAAGGGATTGGTCAGTGGGTAGACCCTCCAGGACCACACAGAAGTTTTGGAAGTTAATTGGGCATTTAGAGGAAGCACCTGATCATCTTACACTGGAAACTAATATAAACCCAAGGGAAGGAAGGGCTGTGCTCTCACCCATCTGGCAAATGTACTGGCTGGTGCATTCACGGGACCTAGTGGCCCTGGATGCCACATGGCAAATGGCAATGTCAGCCCCACACGTGGGTTCTGGGAGGGAGCCTGAAGCAGGACAGTGGCCAGGAGCAAGCTGCGCTGCCTGGATGACCACTCAGCCGCCCCCTACAGATCCCGAAGGACAGCACTTGCAATGGAAGAAGGAACTCTGGATTCTGCCTTTGCTCTCGGTCTGAGTGCGGTTGGGCTTTCCTCCTGATTTCTTGGAGAGGTAAGGTTTGAGACAAGAGTTTGCCATTTCCCCAGATTGTGTAGCATTTAAATAAAAACCTCTTTCCTTCCTCACCAGCCTCTGCTTCTAGACTTTTTTAAATTGGTGGTGGCAGGCAGCTGAACTCCTACTTTGGTTTGGTAACAAAATCATCTTTTGCCATTACATAATTGACCCCCTTTACTGTTCCCCACCCCTCTTCCCTCTGGTAACTACCATATTATTTGCTGTCTGTGTCTATAAGTTTTTGTTTGTTTGTTTTTCTTGTTTGTTCGCTTGTTGGTTTCAGCTTTATATGCCACACATGAGTGAAATAACATGGTTCTCAACTTTTTCTCTTTCTTCTTTATTCTGCAACAAAATTGTCCATTTTTGTTTTTAAGGTAAATGTAAACAATTTGACAAAATTTTAGTAGAAACTAGTGAAGTATGAAGAGAAAGTAGTTATCATCCACATTCTACAGTTAAATGGTTCTTGTGACTTTGGGGGTGGTTTGAGGTGTCGGTTTCATCTGTATCTTCTAGAAAATGAGGATAATCACAAAGGCTTCCTCTGCATTACCTTCTTTAGAGAGTTACTGTGTGGAACAGAATACAGAGGCTGCCAGGTATCCCAGTCTCATACAACACTCTAACTATCACAGTTATTTAAGATAACTAGAATTCTCAAACACTTTTTAGAAGAGAATTCTTATTGGTGGTAATAAAATAATAAATATTTAAAGTCTAGAGTAAAGACTTATTTTTTACAAATACTTACACAGTGCTCCTAGTCACTTCAAAAATACCTAACTAATTTAATCATCACAAGCAAACTATGAGGCAGGTCTCATTATAATTATATGCATTTTAAACATAAGGAAATTGAGGCCTAAAATGGTTCAATAGCTGTCCAAGATTACACCATCAAAATGAGGTGGAGTCAAATTTGAACCCAGGAATTCTGGCTACGAATTCTGTGCTCATAACCACTGTACATTCTGCCTCACTGGTACATGATCATGGGTAGTATAACTTCCAAGCAAGGGAAGTTAATCCAAGAGACACAGTAAACTTGGGCCTAGTGCACGTCTTTCCAGACAACTTAAGATTTCTTCCAGACTACAATTTTGTGATGTTCTGTACTTGACAAAGCAGAGGCTGACATACTCTAAACCATGACCTGTGTGAGCAAACTATGTCCACGATGCTCTTAGAGGACTTCTTAGTCCAGGTGCTCACAGTGCTGCCTGTGCTTCTGTTCCCCACAAAAGAACAAAGTCAAGATGGTCTGGTATCTGCAGTTGAGAATTTCAATTGTCAAGTTGTACATGACAAAAAGTGCTTTTTTTCAGGAAGTCTGTTATAACTGTTGACCTTCCAAACCAAAAATCTGGGTTGCTGTCCAGAACTTGCATCAGGTGTAAGGACCTAAGGTTTGTGAGATTAAACAGGTATTAATGGGAATGCAGAAAGCAACCAAAGAAACTAAAAAGAAAAAGAAGGAAATCTAACGGAATGTCTCTTTCTAATGCTGGAGTACAGAGAATGACCTTAGGTGAAAGCAACCAGATCGAATAGAATCCAACTATAGGTGAAGTTGGGTTAAGTCACAAAGCACTTTTAAGATGTCTTCCCAATCATCAGCTGCTGATACTCTGAAAACAATAAATGTATAGCGAGTTTCATTTTATAAAGTCATTTCATACAACCTTGTGGAGAAAAGCCATGGAAGGTCAAATTATTTCATGAATATAAACTTCTGGGAAAATCCCTATCTCAGAAAAATAACCACTATTTATCAATAGAGTTGGTTCTGCAAAACATTTAGACCACACTATGAAGCAGCTATTATTAAGTATTATGCCTTCTCCCCCCGCCCCCCATGGCCCTTCACTCTGGAATTCCTGACTGGAGTTTACAGTCTAAGGAGAGGATATGATATTTAAATGAATTAAATTTAATTTTAAATTTTTGAAAAAATACTACATAGTAAGGTATAATGTTCTACTTGAGAATAATTGGGGGCGGGGGTAGGGGTAATGGAGAACACTGAAGGTTTCCATGAATAAACATCTTTCTATTCTCAAATACTTCCTAGCTCAGAGACACCCTTTCAAGTGATTAAGCAGCGCACTTTAACTGAAGGAACATGAGTATTAAAATTAAACAGTCAGGCATCAAAATGAAACTCTTCAGTTTGGGCAAGATATTTTACTTCCTCAATCATCAGTTTCCATGTCAGTAGAATGGAATCATTACTAACACGAAGGGTTCTTTGGAGAAGTGCGATGGCATCCAGTGCCTGGAATATAGCAGAAACCCAATAAATTATACAATTATGCCTGATACCATTTTTATTACTGTCAATGATAGCAATAAAATGCATTTGTTAAGTCTTGAGCTATCTGCCTCTAAGGATGTAAACATGTAAATCTTTAAGCTAGTCTATTGATTTATGTTGCTAAAATCTTACACTGCCAAATTACTTTAGGGGATACATAAATATGGGAGCTGTCACTGATGGAGTTTTTTTTCATTGTAAAATATGAAAAAAGGCAGAAAGACCAGCAGTTTCAGTGGGAAGTTAGACTACAAAGTAAGTAACTCTGATTTCAATATTTTATTAGGCCTTGTGTTAATTGTCTGTGAAAGTGTGAACATGAAAGATAATGTGGTTGTCATCACATAAGTCCCCATGTGATTTTATGAACAGTTTCATTGAAATAAAACATGTCACTCAAGTCTCTTGCATTGATCTGTGCACAATAGAACCCAATATAGCTGTTCTCTTCTTGAAAATTTTCATCAAACAAAACAATTCTGACAACTTCACTGACTGAGAATTATTATTTTTTTTAAACCTTCAGCATTTTGAAGGGGAAATTTGTAAGATGTTCTAGTCAAATGTTTACCGTAGGCTTTAGAAAGTAACTATACGGATTAGAAACAGGAATTTAAGGGGTTTTAAAATAGAAGTAGAAACAACCATATGTCTGATCCTGCTTCTTGGATGGGACAGAAGACCAGGGACGTGGTTGCAAGTGATCTGGAAACTTGGGTTGGTCACAAAGGAAAAGATCCTCTGGGGTCAATTTTATTTTAAAAAATGGAGCCTGGGAGCAATTAACAAGGACTGAGTTCTGAAAATTTCCACTTCACACAGGAAGTCTAACAGGAATTTAGGAAAGTGTGGTCCATGATAACATATTTCAAAATGATACAACTGAGTCTCTTAAAAATTCCTGAGCTTCTCCAAAAAAAAAAAATACAAACTATGGAATTAGATTCTCTGGGGGTAGTTCCTAGAGATTTGCTTTTCTAATACATTCTCTAGGTCACTCATATGTGTGTCAGAGTTTGGGTGGTATTTGGGCAGGTGATTTGGACCTAGCTTACCAAATCCATCCTGGGAAATAAAATATGGCCCGAGATCATGGAAAGCAGATGTGCATCAGTGTTTGGAGCAGGATTCAGTAAGGAGAAACTCAGATGATTTTCCTGAGCTGAAAAGCAAGCAACTTCCTTAGAAACTTACAGCGATCTGTAGTCATGTTCACTCACTGAGGGTTAAGTGCCCAGGTCTGGAGAGACGACAGTAAACTAGGAAAGACTTTCAGCTAAGATGATGCTTCCTGTCCTGCTTATTAAATGCTTTTCAAGCAAGAGTATTAAGGGCATAAATTATGTCAGTAATTTTTTCCTGCTGGTGTGTAATTTTGAAAATATGTTGTTTATAAAAATATGTACCATAACTAACTTATATATCTGGTATACTTACTAACCTGGTTTTTAAATTGCACATAGAGAAGAAAATGCACCAGATATTTGTTAAAAATTGACCAGGATGACTGAGAATAAACTCACCTTCTTTGAAATACAAAGTGGGAACACTTTTAAACAATGAGCTGGGCTAATGAACCAAGCCCTGATGACTCTTGGGAGGAGGGTGGTCCATGTGATTAGACCATCTGTGTTTGTTCCTTGTTACTTACAGAAGTCAGGCTCCTGCTCTACTGCAGAGAACAGGAGACAGGGCCCCTATCTTTCTTAACAGGTACACTTCAAAGGGACGGCTCCCATGTGTTTTCTCCTTGATAAAGACATTTCTGAATTAGGGAAGACTCACCTTTCAAAGGGACAGAGAAAGAATTTACAAATTGCAAAGTTTTTTTTATTTGCTTGTTTGTTTTTCTATGTGGATGCTTTGAGGAAAGGGAGGTCAGGGAGAAGAAGCCTGTCTAAAGTTTACTGAAGTTGAGGGGGAAGTTAAGGTCATCTTATTCACTGGATATCAACTAGAAAATGCTGTCTCCTTAAAGTCACAGGGAAGTTTTTCTCTTTTACAGACATTTCTGGGATGATCCCTTTTGGAACAGTACCACCCCACTTCCCCATTGTGCATCTTCACACTTATCACAACAGAGACCTCAGTTCTTACTTAGATCACCACTACACATCAGTGACACATGGAAATACTTGACTGACAATTGCTTCTTGGGTTTGTTTGGACCAAAAAATGTTAAATGTAGAGATCAAACCTGAAATATTAATCATCCTGATGTTCAAACAAAATGCATATTTAGCTTTGTACAACCCAGTGATGGAGGTTTTCTGTTTTCATCTGAAAGTTTAGTAGAATATGTGCACGATGGCTCTTTCCTTTGAATTTGTGGGCGATGAAATGAGAAAGTGGATTCTCGGATTTGAAGTATTATCATTTCTAATATCATCTCTTTTGCTTCAGGAGAATTAAGCCCTGAGTGAAGGGCCTACCTTAAATCCAAGCCCAGTATACTTTACTGTGATTCAAAATATGGGTCCTAATCACATATTTTCTCCTTTCTCATATTTTCTGGGAATATAAGCTTTACCTGCTCCACTAGTGAGCGCTCTGCCTGCTCTGCTCTTTTCCCAGTGTTTGCATGTAGCGACACCTTTGCCACTTAAGTGTGAGGTGCCTTCAGCCCCACAGGGCATCTGTGCCAGCTCCAAATTTCCACAACATCCTGCAGAAATCAATGCAAAGCTGCCTGTGTGTAAATAAATCTGCAATTAAGATGTAATGAATTTTAAATGAGAAATGATTTCTTTTAAGTGTGACTGAGGACTCTGCATTCACAGTGAAATGAGAGAAGGACGGTAGGAACTTGCCTTTGAGCTGCAGCTCATGGCTGTGCCTTCCCCTTTTCCAGTATCTGGGAGTCCACAACTCCGACTTCTGGACATTTTCCCCACCCCTGGTTCATCTAGGCAAGAAATACCTGATAGACTGAACACAGCACGAATTTGAGGACATATTTTTAAAGGTCAAAAGGTAAGTTTAGTGATTAAAAAGTGGCTTGGGATCATTTATAAGTCTGAAGGCCGGTGTATCTCCATCTAGACAAGCCATAATTAGGGTAATTTTATTCCTGTGTATCTGTGGTAAGCTTTCTAGGAACAAAATTCCCAGCCCGGTCTTTAATTAAGGCATCAAATGTTACTGACTATTTTCACAGCTTAGTGAGTAGTGTTTAAGATTCACCTCCTTCTATGAAGAAGACAGGAGAGAATTTTCACATCTCTAGAGCAGGGATCATTTTATGAGTCCAAGAGTAGCTGCTGTCCTGGGTGAACAACCCCAGGAAGAGCTACAGTGCGTCCCATTGCAAGGGCTAGGGGACGTGTTCCCCAATCATTCATTTCCTCTCCCACAACACGCCAGTCATTAAAGTAATCCAGTCCTGCAATATTAAGACATCTATCTGCCATCTCCTCTACTCCCTCAGTTCCTCCTCTTACTTTGTGAAGCCTAAAATATTACCATTTTTACCTTCTATTCCTCCCAACTCCACGCCTGCCGTCCATTTTCTTAGAGTATAATTCCTTTCATTTCCCTGTTGAAAACATTTCGGGGCTTTCCATCATCCAACACATAAAGTGTTGTTTGGTATTCAAAACCTCTGTCACCTGGTCTCAGCCTACTATTTGACAGTGTCACCTGTCATTGTCTTCGATTAAACCACTAAATAAAGAGTTGCCCACTGCTGCCCGCACCTTGAAAGCGTTGTCATTCTGGGCAGGTCCACACTGTAGCTGTCCTTTCAACTTTCTGTCAGAGCAATAACCTCCGCCACCTTCGCTGATGCCTCTGACATGTCATGTTAAGAGCAGCTAGATGTCATTTTCCCCTCCCTTGAAACCCTGTAAAATTTTAGCTGTCATTTCCTTGGTGACACTAGCATCTCATATTGTTGTTAAGAATGTTTTACTTCTCTTCACAAAGTGTAACTTGAAGGAAGGACCGGGTCAGATGGGTTTCTTGTAAATATTTGTTAATGTTCAGCAAAGTTCAGGGCACGGTGTCTCTGACATAGGCTGTCTTTAGTAAACTTGAGCGATACTTTGATGAAATGTCGATAAACGATGAAGTACATGTAAAACTGTCAGTGTTGTATTGGTTAAAAGCCAATCTTCCTATACTTGTTAATTTTAATGAAATCTTAACCCAAACTTATAACTATTTTTGTGAGCATTCTTTCTATATTAAAGTTTATTTCAATGTCAAATCAAGGATATTGTATTACCTTAATGCAATAAGGATTGCTTTCCTTTCCATCACTCTCAAACCCCAAATTCTTGGTTTCCTGAACAATTTTAACACTTAGACTCCATTTCCAGCATAAACCACCAGAACTGCATCGCATTTCGAGAGAGTAACACATAATTCTCAAGCATTCTATGACATTCAGTATTGTACTAGCCCCAATTACATCTACTTCAGTGGATGGTGGAAAAACTTGATCATTTCCAGAGTAGAAATCATCTTACATAATTCAGAGAATTGACTTCCATCACTCAAAAGTTTTTCTGATATACAAATAATGAAAGTTACATTTGAGTTGGAAAAAAGTGTGCTATACAAGAATACTCATGTTCTCAGTCATTCAAAAGAAAATGTCGGTTTCTCATGGCTGTGATAGAATGTGTAAATATGAAGCTGATGATTTATATTGTAGCTGGTGCAACTCTACTGAATCATCTCTAAAATATACTAAGCTCCAGTTAAGTACAAACCGGCCATTGCCAACCTCTTTATTACCTGATTCATTGTGTTACACACACTTTGGTGGAAAAATGAGCTCATTCATCATATGATAATGTTTACCCATGCTGTTATGACTTACAGTAGCAAAAATACATGAATAGCTTTATAAGCTTTCTGGGATAAAGACTTTGCCATTTCTATATGATTCACAGGCAAACAGTCTTTCATTGTAAACACATAACCTTTCTGCTAGTCCAAGATGACTAATCACAAATGCAAAGGGACTGGAAACATTCAAGGTCTCCTACGTTATTTGATGTCAAAAGCTCTTGTTGAAGAATGCACCCGGTTCTATGTGTGGAACATGCTGCCCTGAGCTGTGTGATAACTTCCTTTAGAAGAGTGCTCCTTTTGAAATAAAGGAGGTGCACGCCTTTCATTTGGAGTATCACCATTTTGCTGTACCTGAAAAAGAAAGTGTTTCTTATGGAAAGAAAAGCTCTGGGAAAACATATCTGACATTGGTTGTCCTCAAAGTCAGGAAAAACCCCCATTAGAATGTAACTCCGTGGTGAGAATCTGCTCTAGCCTTCGCAGCACCCTCTTTGCCTCTTCTTGCTTTCTACTCCTTTTCTAAAAAACAAAGAACTCTTAGATTCATGTTTCTATTTTATGCTCTTCCTTTATGTATTCACCTCTTGTTCTAAAACCAGGATTGGTTTCTTCCTGTTTAAGGAGCAAGTTCCATATGACATATCTTGGTGTTCCAGGGCCCTTTAAATCTTTCCCTAAGCTCATAGACAAGCCCTGTACTTCAAGAACCGGAGCGTCTTTCCAAACTAATTTTCTGAAATAACTTACATTGATTTGCACCTACCACTCATCTTTCAAACAGGCATGTAAGCTTTCTTTTATCCCTGTTATGTCTGCCTTCTCTCTGTGCACAGGCCCTGCCCCCCATTTAGACTAAGCGAAGACTTATCCCCTAGGGATCTCAGTGCTGGACTGAGGCAGGCCCTCAGTGAATACGCAAGGCCATGACAATAGCACTCTTAGGTCTCTTTCTCTTCCAGGAAATGCAAGATGAAATAATCATTTGATCTACCATTTAATTGTAGACCCTAACGTCCGTGTGTGTATGGTGGTAGAGAAGGAGCGGGGGGATGGGAAGAAAATGTTAGCCTCCAATCCAACTGAAACTATACAAATCAAATGTTTACACAGGGCCTAGAACTTAGTAATAATTCATTCAGTACATGGTGTATCAAACCATAGAGGTTCACATCGTTACTCTTTTATTACCTTCCAATACAGGGATGGGCACTAATAGGTTTACAGGTGTAATACTAATAAATGATAAAACAGTAAATAATAATACAAGAAAAAACTGTCATTTGCACACTCACAGCTGTAAACCTACTTTTGCACATCCCTGTATGATTACAGACCACAGAACTTTTTTTTCAGCCTGGATGGTTTGGGAAAAATAGTCTGGAGGTGTCTGGGAAACTTCTACTTTCCTCTGTTAAACATGGACTTAAACATGGAAGGGAGGTAGTTCTTCCTAGACCAGACCAAGAGAATCACAGAGAATAGCACCTGTGGCAGCATGCCTTTAACAACTGGTGGTGATACTTCATCTCACTGGCAATCAGAATAACATCTATCTCATCCAGACCACCGCTACTATATTAACGATTTGTCTAGGAATTTTGTTTGCCTGTGGACAAGCTAATGAGCCATATACATAACAAAGTACGGTTACTAAATTGATGCTCCAGGGATACAGTATCCACATGAGGTCCTGTATTGAGTAAATGTATCTACTGTAAATGAAGATCATTTTCCTTTCACAAATTTGTTTAAATACCAGAAAATGGGCTCTTTAAATATTTTAATGTGGAAAAATAAATTATTAAGATAGGAGGCATGATTTTGCAGGATTAGGCCACATATATGAATAGCTGATATTAATGAGCACTGACTTTGTTCTAGGTAAGCAATGAGCCAGACATTTTTGAACACCATCCTGTCTAATCATTTCCAATTCAGCTACACTTCATCATCAGTCCTACAAACTGATACACAAAGGAGGAAATTGCCCTGAAAAGTTTAGAGTCTCGTTCAAGGTCAAACAGACAGGTTCAGAGGTAGGAATCAAATGAGTTTGTCCAACTCTAAATCTGTAATCTTAAACATTTTTTAATATTTTCTCACAACACAGTCTAATCCAGAGAACTGAAAATACACAAAAATCACTACTCTTCATTTAAAATCTGTTTTGTTATGTATTGTTAGCTCCAAAATGACATATTTCAAATGTGCCTTTTATTCATTCAGTCGATGCTTATTTAGTGACTACTCTGTGCAAATGCTAGGCCCTGTTTAATATTAGACAAACAATTAGTTTCTGCCTTTAACAAATATACAAGTTACTGGGAATGGTAAATGTTAAAATAAATAGTAACTATTAACATAGGTCTTATGTGAGAAATTAGAGGTCACATACCCATTTTGTTGCATTAGAGATTCTTCTGAATTAGCTAATCTGATGCTTGAAGATGAATAGTAACAAGGAAACCAAAGGGAAAACGTTCAGATTCTTCTTGTTAAAGAATATCACTTGTGACATTTAGGTGGAAAAGTAGATCTAGATTAGATGTAGGAGCCAAGTTGCAGTGGGGCATGAGAACTTTAATAATTATTTATTTATGTACCTTTTCAACTCAAAGAAATAGAAGTTATTAAAGTAAGCTTTAAGTGTCAAAATAACATGATCAGACTTGCATTTTAGAAAGGTCACTTTGGCTTACGATGTCATGAATAAATTAGAGGCATTTGCCTGAAAGCAGCAAGAGTTCCTGTTTATTTGATTATCTCAGCTTAGCAGTGCAGAGGTATTTGCAATATCCCATGTGTGAGAGAGGGTGACGCAGTTCTGACTTGGACAGGCCAAAATATTCTGGAAATGCCAGTATCAGTGGATACCTTCTAGGTCCTGGACCTCAAGTCAGCAGGGTCAAAAGACAAAGCAGACATTTATTACCTCTGCTCATAGATGTGATGCGTTTTTGGGAGTTTGAGTGCAAGGAGGTATTTGACGAGAAGTTTGAGAACATCAGGGTGATGTTTAATTATATAATGTGAGTTTCATTGTGTAGAATGTAAGGATAAGAAGGGCAAAGAGAGAGAGGAGAGAGACCCAGTAGAGGATGGGTCAAGTTAAAACTAACAAAGAAAACTGAAGTGTTTCAGAGATGGGAGTCTAGGAGACTATTGCAAACTCAAGAGGGTCTAGATGTTTGCCTGTGACCTTGGGAATTGGGGGTGAGATACCTGATGAGTTGACTTATAATTTAAGTTTGTGAGACAAAATCCTCCATAGTCCCTTCTTGGATGAAAGATATTTAAGTCCCCTGAAACTGAACTGTGACTTCCTCTGTAGTCCCCACAGCAGCAGCTGGGTGAGGCCTTGACACCCTCACGCAATGCCAAGCAAGACTGAGCGGTACAGGGAAGAAAAAGCAACAGCAGAAAGAGAGGAGTTATAAACACAGTTCCTGCCTTCAGAGAGTTTACACTGAAATTGGAGAGAGGGGGGATGCTTTTTTTCTGAATTATTACTTATCACTTTTAAAGGTGTTATAATCCATTTTTTCCTCATGTCTCATATTGCTGATTAGCTGGGCTTTTCATTTTATGGCCGTTTATTCAAATAAACAGGAATTGTAGAATGTCCTAATCCCAGTCCATTATCTTGCTCTGTCTGAGGAGCAGAAGAAGACCAGATACCTTGGTTTTGGAATTGACTGAGAATGCAGCAGCTTTGCAAATGAACACCAGGAGTAGGGCCTGGGAAGCGAGGGCAGAAATCTCAATGGCAAAGTGTCCTGGTCTGCATATCTCTGACATGAGGAACGTGGTTTGTGACACTGTAGACCAATGCTCTCCACTGGAAATGTGACACAAGCCAGGAATGCAAACCACATATGCCACTTTACATTTTCTAATAGCCACATCTAAAAAATAAAGAGAAACACATGAAATTGATCTTAGTAGTACATTTTATTGAACCCAACATATTCAAAATCCTATCCTTTGAATGTGTACTCAACATAAAGCAACTGTTAGGAAGATATTTACGTGACATTTTATTTCATACCAGCTCTTTTAAATCAGGGGAGTATTTTAGACATCCCAATTCAGAGGAGCCACAATTGAAGTTCTCAATAAGTACATGTGTCTGAAGTCTACTGTATCAGACGGCTATAGATACCTTCTTTCTCATGGACTGGCAGAGTGCAAATCCATACAAAATATTTTATTGTCTTTAACATTTTAAAAGGTTTACAAATTATCTATGTGCTTCATAAATAAGGTAAAATATATCAGTTCCCAACTCTAGATTTAGTCATGTAGAAGAATTCATTAATTTCTATAAACAAGGCATTACCAGGTACTGAACATCTGAAAGGATTTCATTGTCTAACTGGGGAGATGGAAATTAAAGCATGGTGAGCGCCGTATTCATGACACCAGACCAATAACAGGGTACATATGGCCAAAGACACCTGGCCTGTGCAATCAGAGGTGAAATTTTTAAAAAACAGCAATATTGTCAATATTGTGCTGTTGTTCCTATTAGTTAGATTCTGTTACTTCTTGCTCAATATCTAAAAATGTAAAATTCATAAAGTGTCCTATAAGGCCAAACACAATGTGCTCTCCTGCAACTCTCTTATTCTTTCCCCTTTCTCACCCTCCCAAGTGTAACCTGATTATCCAGGCTAGTCCCTCACTTGAACTTGATGACACCAAACATGCTCTTTCCTCTGCCTGGAACATCAGCCAATCAGATAGCCAAAAAGCTTCTTCCTTCAAGCCTCTGCTCAAAGGCTACCTTGTTAAAGAGGCTGCCCTAGGTCATCCTAACTAAATAGCATCTGCCATCATTTACCTTTATACCCTGTCCCGATTTTCTCCACAGCCCTCATTGACTATTGTGATAATTAACTGTGTGTGTCCACTTGGCTGAGCTGTGGTGCCCAGATATCTGGTCAATATTTCTGTGAGGGTGTTTTCTTTTTTTTTGGTAGGGGGCAGATTGACCTTTCTCACAAATATAGTTTATATTTACAGATTTGAGAAAGGGCAAATAGCTAAACAAACACATGGATGAAATCTAAAGGTGACTTGCATGGCTTTCTGGAAGTGCTATTGTACAATTATTTGCATATGGTAGCAGGCAACGTTAAAAACAAACACCAGTTGCAAAAGATTAGCATTCTTGTCTCCATTCACTGGTGAGAATAAATGGAGTCTGGATTGCTGGGAGGAATGGAGCCTGAGCGTCAGGAGGTGGGGACTCGGTTCTGACACTGTAGGTGCTCAGGGCCTGGCCAAGGGCCACACCAACTGCTGCGAACCTCGTGTACTGGATTAGAGCTGGAAAAGGGCTCCCAGCTCTAAAGTACTCTTTAATTTTATGAAATAACTTATCCAAATATGCTGTATTGAGGAACTGCTACTGTTTGAAGAATATCTTGAATACCAAAGCCACAATAGGCCAGAGATTGAAAGACCATCAGGAATAACTTTGTCCAAAACTTTCCTTTTAGAAATAAAAATATTCATGAACAGGAAAATTTAGTGTGTATATGATTTCACATTATTAGCAGTAAATCTAAGCTTCTGGCTTACAAGCCAGAGCTCACTCCACATGTACTTTGTTTCTAGGAAAAAGCATTCATTCATTTATTTCATTCTTCCCCAGACTTCTTTTAAATAGTAGAAGTATTATTCCAAAACCTTCAAAACAATTTTGAACAAATTATTTTTTACAGAGGACCCTTGATTTTTAAATCCTCAGTTGTCAAACTGTGACAACTGGAATGGAAGCTCCTAAGAGTTATTTGTAAAAGTGTCAAATCAAATCCAAATACAAACAAGGCTATCAATTTCCATTTGCATATAAACCTGTATTTTAGAAGTAGTTTTTCATGAGCCGTTGTTTCATGATGAGA
>VMDR010019537.1:0-18260 GCA_007922815.1 Macrotus californicus | reverse complement strand
AGTATTAGCAAAGGAGAAGACTGTACCCGTGCCAGTCTCTCTGTCCTCCATTGAAGAATGCTCATTAAGGATAACCACCAGCACCGCCATGTCCAGTCACTATCATGCTCCCCATTTCATAGATGAGAAAACTGAGGCTGAGGGGGATCCGTAACTCATCCAAAGTCATAGAGCTAGTGAATAACAGATTTTAGCTTCACTCAATTATTCCTCATTTTAGGGCCTGTACGTTAAACCACTACTGCTTATTTATCCTCATTTTAGTTAGTATACTCATCAAGAGTTTGAACTCTTTCCATACTTCCAAGTTGGTATTACAGTGTGTTTAGGATGGGGGTGGGAAATTCTATGACACAGCCCTGACTTTCAAGGAATATAGGATGTCAGTGAGAAGGATACTTGTTTTAGCAAGCTGTATTACCTCCAATGCCCCCAAACAAATAAATAAGCAATGACATATAGTATGCATCATTTGAGAGGGAAATAGAACAATGATAATACACCTGAAGCAGGAGTGACCCAGGAGAAAAAGCGAACACGCAGACAGTTGGAAGTACAAGAGACTATGGCACTTTGGGAAAATTGAAAGCAGTTGGCATGAGCAAAGAACGATAACAGGCATTTCCCAAAATGATTAGTACAATTGGTCAATAGCGTGCTAAATAATGCTCTGAAACACCAGCAGATGTTTCACAATGGATATTTGCTTTCTCCTTTCACCCTTCCCTCCTTCACCGTGTTTCAGCAGCTCAGTGGTCCCTGCTGCCTTCAGGCCGTGGTGGGGTGCCAAGGCGAGGGAGCATCTCTGACAGCCTCCCAATCCCTGTGTCCCAATCACAGGACAGCAGAGTGACACCTGGGCCCCAAAGGGGGCCTCAGAGCTGACGAAAGCCACTGTCAGAACTGAATGCTCCTCCTGGACAGGAATAAGGGACGTCTTGACATCTTTTTGTCCCTTAACCTTCAGGGACACATGACGAAGGGCCAAATAGATAGGTGGCCATCTCGTTCAGTAGATACTAAGTGTGGCAAAACTGGCATCATCAGTTAGATGGATCCCCTCCAAAACCCACACCGATACTCATACCCAACGCCTTAGTGCCCTGGAGACTGTCTGTGATCCCAGGGAAAAGTGTGTGCAACTGAGATGAGGTTCCCCTCTCCCCAGGGGAATGAAGACTCAAAGACTAAGAAAATAGGTTGAGTACAGAAAAATCAAGAAATATTGCCTTTTGCCCACTTGAATTGTGGAACAAGTGCCATAATCTTTTAGAAATCACTAATAGTCACAAATTATAACCAAATTCCATTTATTTTGCCTAACAGATTGACAAACAGTAAACAGGTTGATAATCACCAGTTTCTGAGATGATGGGGAAATAGGTAAGGCACAAATACTGTGGATGGGAGAGTAAACCAATATAAACATTCCTGAGGGCATGTATCAACTCTAAGGAAACCACTGGACATGCACTCAGTATATAAACCACACTCACTTTGGTGTTGCTGACAATATTGAATAATTACAGCAACATATCTAACAGTAAGGGGGTTATTAAATACATTAGAATAACTCATTAAAATGGAACAATATATAGCCATTAGAAATCATTGAGTCAATTCAATGTTTACTAACATATTTAATGCTCATAATACATAGCTAAAGGGAAAAAAACCAAGTTTTTAAATTGTGTGCATATTATGACTAAATTCTTGGAACTACATACATACTTTTACTTGCATAGAAAAATTCTGTGAGGATATTCACCAGTGTGATTACAGTGACAATCTTTGATTGATGTGATTGTAAATAATTTACATTTTGTTTCCACTGGTTCTCTGTATTTTCCAGCTATTGCAGTGGACATGGATTATTTGTGTTACTATTTTCTCAATCTTATTTTTTCACAAAAAGAAAGGAGGTAGTTAAGGATAGCCAAAACACACCATGACCTGGATGAATGGTAAGGATGGGAAAAGGAGAGGCACTTAGGGTGCAGCTCAGAAGCTCTGAGACTGACCTTTGTTATGCCTTATACATCACAAAGGCATTTTCTCAACATTTCAGTAAACAGCACAGCTGCAAAAGTGACTAAGTTATTTCTCTTAGCAGGCACTGAGAGACCCTTGAGAATGAACATGAGAGCCAATATCTTAACATTTTTTATCTCATGTACATAGCTTAAATACCAATCATTTATTTTCTGTTTCCTAGGTTGCCTAGACAACAAAATACGGAGTAGCATGTCTTTAAGGTGATAATTATCTGCTCTCCATCCAATACTCCACAAAGATTATCTGTGCTGCTGGGTCTCCTACTTGTATGCGGAGCCAGCCCACTGACAACCCCGTGTAGTCCCAACAACAAGGCAGTAATTTGTAAAGCAGAACCTGCTCCCCATCATGTAGCCTCCTGCCTGGAAAAGAGGCACCTCAGGCTTGACACCTCCTGCAGGTGATTCCAATTCCTCTCCCCCAGGCACTCCCAGTCTGACCCATGCTATTCAGTGTAACAAAGCACATAATAACTTGTCACATCCTTTTTCTTGGTTTTATCTACATTGGTTTCCCAGGGCTGCTGTAACAAATTGCCACAAATATGGGGCCTTAAAACAACAGAAATGTACTCTTTCACAATTCTGAAAGCCAAAGGCCAGAACCGAGGTGCCAGGAGAGCCACGCTCCTTCTGATAGTCTAGTAGAGAATCCTTTCTCACCTCTGTCTTCCCAGGGGGACTCCTGGAATTCCTTGGTTTGGGGCAGCAGAACTCCAATCTGTGCCTCCAATTTCACATGAGCTTCTCGCCCCTGCATCTCTGTGTTTCAGATCCCCTTCTCCTTTCTGGTTCATAGACACCTGTCATTGGATTTGGAACCTATCCTAAAGCCAGCATGCCCTCACCAAGAGATCTTTGATTTAACTACATCTGCAAAGAACCTATTTCCAAATAAGGTCACATTCATAGGTAGTAGGGATTAGGATTTGGACATATCTTTCGGAGTGATAGAATTCAACTTATATCTGATTTACTTTTTAGTTAAGGAGCCAATTATCATCATAACTAACATTTTTTTTGAGGCATCAAGTTAAGCACTTCACAAACATTATCTCAATTAAGTTATAAAATGTCTTTCCCCCACCCTGCCCCTCCACTTCCCATCAACTACTGAAATATCCAGTTTCCATTAGTTTGCCTTCTGGTGAGGAGAGTAGCATTTCAAAATTCCTGCCTGTGAATAGAGCGACAGCTTTCACAAGGGAGGAAGAATTTCCTCCCAGACAATCACTAGTATAACCTGTTTGGCTACTTCTTGAATCTGTACAGCTAGACTTACACTTGGTTGTACTTCCGATGTGATCTGCCAAACTCAACATCTGACACCAGGTCCTTTTTCAGGAATATACATACCTCTGCTTCCCACCTTGTATCAAATGCCTGTGTCAAGTTAGACCATCATAATGCATAGTGTTTTTTCCCAATATTTTATTGTAAAATATTTCAAACATCCATTAGAGATGAAAGAATTTTACAGTTAACAACCATATACTAACTTTTTAAATTCTGTATTAACATTTTACTATTCTTGTTGAATTCTATAATTAGGTATCAATCTAGCCTATCTGTCCATAAAGCCCTCTTACTTTTTTTACTCCCCTAAGTACTTCAGCAGGCATGTCATTAAACCAGCCAGAACTCAGACTCTTTGGTGGCAGGCAGATCCCAAAAGAGAGGAAAGAGAGGAGAGCTCAGCTGAGCATGCTCAGTTTCTTCTTCCACAGTACTAATTAAACCAGGTGCTTCTCTTGCCATGAGAGGGAAGAGAAGTGGTAAGAGAGGCCAAGAGTGTGAAGGTAGGGATCTCTCTCCACAGGGAAACAGGAAGAGGAGGGAATCTACTCACTTACAAAGGATACACTGTGATTTCACGGGCGAGCTTCTTCATTAGCAACCAAAGAATAAACACAACAGTGTCCTGCCATTCCTAACACTACTACCAAGAAACACTCAGGACTTCAGTAACTCTAGTGTCTTCCATTTTTCATAATTCTCCTATGACTGCATCCATACCTGTTTCTCTTTGCTGTTTTATTTGCCTGTTGTTCTCACTCTCTCATACTCCCAAAGTTCATTCTCCATGCAAAGAGGAATTGGGTGGCCTGTGATGATGGACTCACATCCCAACAGCTCCCTGATCAGAGAGGAGAAAAAATTATTTACTTCCAACTCCAGGCTGAAAAATTCCAAAGAAGGACTAAAATTGGTCACACTTGGATCACATGTCTATTCTGGACCAATCCCTGGGGCCAAGGAGACAAGGTCCAACTTGGGACGTGTGTCAACCCTCGTACTCAAAGAAAGAAAGTTTATCATAGGAAGAAGCCAGGGGTGCTGGGCTCTACTAGAAACAGAAAGGAATTCCAATGTTCTAACTCATTTATTTATATCATTCTTACTCCATTGCCCACTCCACCCATAAACTGTGTTAAAAGTTAAAACTCCTGTTGGTGTTATAGTGAGAAAAATCTCTTCAGCAAACATTTTTTTTATATTTTGTCATTGGGGAGCAGTGATTTTGTTTCAAGAATCTGTTTAGATGAAGTAATTAGTAAAAAATTAACACTCTTTCATATCAAGGAATATTAATAGTTTTTATTAAGATTGACCATGAAATTTTTTGAAATTACTGTTGAGTAAAATACAAATTTTAAGGGTAAATTCAAATGCCTAAAGAACTTGGTATGAAGGGGAGAATAAACTGTTTAACCTCTGTTTAACCTTCTCTAGAATGTTTATTTAAACATTCTGCCAATGTTGATATGATTCACCCAAGAATGTAATCCAGGTTATGTACAGTTAGATATAATTTATTTACAAACCTACAGAACTTTGCTGTCTTCTATAACAAACTTTAAGAAAATAAATTGAATGTGCAACTGCTTTAATCAAACAGTGTCAACATATAAAAGTAAAAACAAAATTGAGACAATTCCAACCCATAACAACTTTGTTTTTCCAACTCAAAGATTTGACCAGTAGCCAAATGGAGAAATATTAAAACAAATAACACAAGTTCAGGGTCTTTTATGTCAAAATCTCACCCATTTCTCCAACTTTTATATTCATAATCAATCCATTCTATCAAAATCAAAATCAAACCAGCCAAAAACCCATTTTCTTTTGCAAAAACTACAACCCTCTCTTGTAACAGAAGAAGTAAAATTGTACAACTCATCCTTCTCAGCCCACAGGTTTTAAAATCTCAAAGGCCCTGACTTTTTCAAAGTACCAAGGCTAAACCCCGCCAGGGGTGTCCAGCTTGTGGCCCATGGGTTGCATGCAGTCCAGGATGGCTATGAATATGGTCCAACACAAAATCATAAATTTACTCAAAACCTTTTTTTTTTGCTCATCAGTTTTCATTAGTGTTTGTGTATTTAACGTGTGATCCAAGACAGCTCTTCTTCTTCCAATCCAATGTGGCCCAAGACATCAAAAGGTTGAACACCCATTGGAACATGGGTAAAAATATGCATTAAAAATGTAATTAAGGAAGGAAATGGCCCTGAGTGGTGTGGCTCAGTAGGTTGGGCATCGTCCCACGAACAGAAAGGTTGCCAGCTAGATTCCTCGCCAGGGCACATGCCTGGGTTGTGCGCCAGGTCCCCGGATGGGGCTGTGTGAGAGAGGCCAAGGATTGATGTTTCTCTTCCACATTGATATTTCTCTTCCTCTCTCCTTCCCGCCCTTTCTCTCTAAAAATAAATAAATAAATAAAATCTTTTAAAAAATAAAATTAAAAAGAAAAAAGAAAGACATAAACTATCAAATGACTCCCCTGTAAGTCATCCTCAGATATGCAATTTAGGGCTGTTTGAGATGCTGAGTAGATTCTGACTTGATTCTAAACCAAATGGTACCCAACCGAATGCTAGTGTCTCCATACCACTATGCTCTGGCCCTCTCTTGGACACTTCCAGAGCATGCTCTGCTCCTGTTTTGCAGACAGCCTTTCTGCCATGGGAAATTCTATCTATCAGTGAAAAACCCTGGGTGGGGTTTCCCCACAACTGAGTTAGCCTGTGTCTGTGGATTCTCTGGAACAGAAGATAGTCGAATTGGACAGTTGAAACATAACAGGAAAGCAGTTCCTCTAGGTTCCTGTACCAGGAAATAGCTCCTAGTGCCAAGACTATAACTCCAATGCCAAGACCACAATCATATGGAGTTTGACATTCTGTGTTTAATTCCACTCCTACCAAAGGAATAACGCTTTGCAAAAGCCCACGATGTCTAAAGTGCATCCTGTTCGGCATAGAGCCTTGAACAAACACAGAAACCCTTGTCTCTGCTTGTGTCATATGGTGGTAGACAAAGACTTCCAGTCATAACTCTTTTCTCATCTGGACAAATTAAATCCTAAAAGAAAAGAAAAGAAAAAAATAAATATAAGACATCAGAATGCTGGAGCCACTGGGCCAGACCTGAAAGCAGTTCATTCAGCCCAATAGCTTGCTTTTGAGAGTGGAAACTAATGAAGGTTTTAAGGAATGTTTTAAGTAGTTGCCCTTCATGATATAAAGCCCAGAATCTATCAATGGATCCCAAATATCTTTAATTCCCCTTAAGTACAGCCTGTAAATCCTCATAAGCCTAACTCAGTCATATGACACTTCCACCTTGAACCCATCCAAAAGGACCGGGTCATGCATAAAAAGTCATCACTCAGTATTGTCAGTGTAAGAAACATCTCAGCCTGTAGAGAATTTTTATGAGTCCATTCGAGCCAAAACTGACCATCATTGCTAGGAAACAATGTCTCGAATACTCCCTAGAATGACAGTTTACAGCTTCTTTTCTGTATTTGGAGTTCAGGAGGGAACAGCGGGGAGATTGCATGAAAGTGGGGAGAAAGCAGCAGGTGGGGGGGGGGGGTGAATTACAGGATACTTAAGTTTATATGCTTTCTTGAGGGTGGCTTTTTTTGAGGGATCTGAAAAAGAGGCACTTCAAAAGTGTGTTAACCTAGATGCACTGGAACAATGGACAGAGCTTGCTTATGGCAAAGACAAACTTTTTACTAAAGAAATTATATGCCTGGGGTGTAGCCACCCATCATGACCTGCCCACTCCGAAATTTGTGACCAGATCACTCTTGAAGTTACTTTCTGTAGAACCCCTTGTTTGCCTACGGTAGTCAAGGTGTCGACTCCTGAACTTTCTGCTTCTCTTACTGCCTCCTTTTCAATTCCCCTTAGACATCCTTAACACATTTCTGGGCTTAGCTTCTTCACTTTAATGCATTGACGACTCTTCTTCTGGATTCTAACCCAAGGTTCCATGTTTCAGTTTGTAAACTCCTATGTCCCTCGGAGAATTCTTTATCCTAGAGAGGATGTTGGGAGCCCCCTTTCTACATTTGGATCACCACCTCACCCAGGCAAATCACACTGAGTTTAGCTTAACCTCCCAGATATGCTCTCTGATAGGTAATACATTCCCTAGGTTAACCGCTTCTCCCTTTTATAATGTAACATATTTCCTTATTCAAAACAAACTCGTTGGTTCAAGTGCCTAAGCCAGTAGTTTCCAACCTGCACATTGGAATCAAACGGGACGGTTTAAAGACCTCCCTATGCACTTGAGAATCTCTAGACTTCAAGCGTTCACTTCAGTTCAAGCCAGCTGAGTCCTTTTCCACATCTGTCTTTACTGACTGAAAAGTTTAAATCTTTTTAGTATGACTTCTTACAGAATCCTTCCATCCCTTTGATTATTTTAACTGCTGCTCTCAACTCACTAAAGTTTGTGATGTTAATTTGGACAGGTGAAAAGAATAATTCATACCACCTGCAGACCACAGCGGCTAGCGGTCAAGCGGATGGAAACAATCATATCGTGAGCTTCTCAAAGGGAGGGACATGCCTTATCCATCTTTGTATTTCCACACTATCCACCCTGGTACTTTGATCAAAGTAGGTGCCTAATACATATTTAGGATGGAAAGTAGAATAACTTGTATATAGGATCTGCTTCCAATTTTTCAAATATCTATAATATACATGATGTGCATGTAGTTGGAAAACAGTTTGATGGGGAGTAACCAGTATTTTTTTTTCAATCGGCTCACTTTTTTTAACAGATATATTGGGATATAAATCATATACTAAAAAATCCCCCCTTTTAAAGTATACAATTCAATGTTTTTTAGTACATTCACAGAGTTGTCCAAACAACATCACCATCAGTTTTGGAACATTCATTACCCTGAAGGGAAACCCCACACCCAATGGCACTCACTCCCCATTCCTCCCTAATCCCTTTTTCCCCAGACCTAGGCAACCACTGGTCTACTTTCTGTCTCAACAGATTTGCCTGTTCTGGACATTCATATAAATGGAATCACACAATATGTGGTCCTATACGTCAAGCTTCCTTCGCTTCGTATGATGCTTTCAAGGCTCACCCATGTTGTAGCCTGTCCCAGCATGTCATTCATTTCTGCTGTTGAATGGGATTTCATTGTATAGATATAAAGTATTTTATCCATGCATCAGTTGATGGGCGTTTAGGTTATTTTCACTTTGGACTATTATGAATAATGCTGCTGTGAACATTTGTTTTTGTGTGGACATATATTTTTACTTCTCCTGGGGATATACACAGCAGTGGAATTGCTGTGGTGACTCTATGTTTAACCATTTGTGAAACTGCCAAGCTGTTTCCCAGACTGGCCGCACGTTTCACTCTCACCCCTGCCTTCTCCCTGCTGCCATTGGAGCAGCCAAGCCTTTCTTCGCCTATTGCCTCAGGGGAAGGATGAGACAGGCAGAAAGAAGAAACAAAGGAGTGTTCTTGACTTTTATGTCCAAAAGCCTACAGCCCAAGGGGACCAGTAAAGACTCCAGTGATAGACAAAAGGGATTGGAGAGAGGACTTCCCTCACCCCACCCCACCCCATCCTCTCTCACACAAAGAAAAGTTTCCTACAGGGCTGGAAAGAAAACGGGAGACCGGGAGAAGACAAAGACAGAAGACTGCAGTTACTGGGTCCAGAAGGTGGTTGCTGGATGGACAGCGTGCTTTTCCTGAAAAGACTTTATTCAGAGAGTCTTGCAGACATTTCCTCTCCCAGTGTGGCAAGAAGAGCAGACAGTTCTGCTGCACTCGGAGCTGACACAGAAAGGCAAGGTTGGCAGAAGTGAGGGGGTCCCTCGGTGTCACTGCAGAGATGAAGACCCCGGGGCCTGCTTCCTCACACCTTGGCCCTACATAAACCTCCTGGAACTTCTTCCTGAAAGAAGTGTCAAGAGAAACCCAAACTGCTCAAGATTCATTTCTCTCAGTCTAGCAAAATACAAGTTCAAAATTAAAAGTAATTTGCATTTTCACAAAGTGAAGAAAGCTTATATTTTTGGGTTATGTACTGAGATTAGTACCCACCACATAAGATTAGAAAAAAAAGACTAAAGAAGTTAAATAGCCAATAAATATGTAAGAACACAACCCACTGCTGGCAATCCCAGGTGCAGCAAGGATGTGGAAACAGGAATTCTGGACGGCAGGTGAAGTGATCAATGGGAGCTACCATTTTAGAGAGCAGCTTAGAAGTACTTAGGAAAATGAAACAGTTGCAGACCCTGTGACCCAGCAATTGCATTCCTAGTGATAGGGCACTCAAGAGCTGGAAAATTTTAGTTCAAGGTAAATAGTTATAAGCTTAGTAAGTAATGCATATGTTAAAGCTTTTGTTTCAGAAACTACAGATAAGGCCCATCCTGGCTCCTGGGAGAAACAGCCGACCTCCTGGGGCACTGCTAAAGATTACGGCCTGGGGACAAGTGGAGGCATGTGTTCCAGGGAGAGACAGACGACCACCCACCCTGGGAACAGCTAACTGCCCAGGGTGAGAGTACTGCAGTTTTTAGATCTCATTTTCCCTGAATTTCAAAACCCCTCACGGCACCTTGTTCATTCCCTGATATAACAACATTGGCTTGGAAAGAAAATGTAAGATGGTCTGTTAGAGTATGAACCTGCCATCTTCTCAGATCCCCGGCCATCTGAATAAAGTGCCCATAAAGATTCAATCGCTGTCATTGCTTATTGGGTTTGGTAGTGACAGGCAGCCCAAACGCCGGTGTCTTTTCTCGTTACACTAGATCTATAACTTAGAGAACTCTCGCACAGCTGTGCCAAGACATGTGCAAAAGAATGCTCACTCCCATGTCGTTTATAATGGCAAAAAAATTGCAAACAACCTAAAAGTCCATTGAGGAAGAAAATGTCCTCTACCCTCAAGGTTCTCTTGGCTGATCTAATAATTAAATCCTCATGAGACAGAGTAACAAGAGAAAATGACCAAATGTAATACATACGTACGCATGGGAATCCCACATACATGAAAGAGAGGGTCAAAGGCAGAAAGGGAATATATGGCATTCTAAGGTAAAGATCACAGTGGGTTTTCAGAGGAGATGAGCAGCTATTTAGTAAACAGGAGTTTGCCCTGCCTTAGAGATAGGTCGTAAAAAGTTATTTCTGGTGACCCCTTTTATAATGGGGAAGGTCCCTAATTTAAATTCTTTAAGTGAATGAACTAGGGCTACTTGGTGTCAACCTGGAAAACTCTTAAAAGCATAATATTCAGAGGAAAATGTACCAGGTGCCAAAGATCAATATAGTATGGTGCCACTTAAATAAAATTTGAAAACATGAATAATAGTGCTATATATTTTTATGAGTATATTCATATGTACTAGACTTTAGGTTACACAGGGAATTTTATAAACACAAAATCCTGGATGCTGTTTACCTCTGGAAGGAGAGAGAGAGAATAAGGCAGCCACAGAGGGGCTGGAGTACAGTTTCAGTGATGGCTTGTTCTTACGCGGCATGATCAGGATGCTGGGGTTTCTTTCATGTACTTCAACACGCTAAAAATTTCATTTGAACAAGTTTTTTTTTTTTTAAATGGTGGTCATATCTGAGGGGATGATTTTTATTTTCTTTGCATATTTTTATATTTTCCAAACTTTTAATAACCATGTATTGTTTATAAGGTCTAGAAATCTATATTAAAAAGTAATACTGAATTCTATGTAATTTTGTTTTTGATAAACTAGGCATCTTCTCACTTAAAATATCACACTAATGGCCAATCTTATTGCTTTCTAGCTACTCATTCCAGTCTCCCACACCACTCAGCACTGAGCACACAGACTGGGGCTCAAGAGTTACCGACAATGCCTGTAAGAAAGTGCCTGGGGGTGGCTGGCACATAGAGATGAAAGATGATTGAGAATCGAGCTCTGGTGGTGGTCCTGACTTTGTCACTTAGGACAGTGTGAAATCTGGAAAAACATGTCATTTCTCAGGGCCTCTCTTTTTAAAATAGGAAGAATAATTCATGCATTAATTATCTCACAGCATCCTTGTAAAGATAAAAAGAGAGATAAGAATATGAAAGTGGTTTCAAACTTTAAATGCTTTGGGAAAGTCAAGCCCCTCCTCTACCACTCAATTCCACTCAGAGATTAACATAACAGTTCCATCCCAGAGTGCTTTCTTCCTTTGTTCCATGTCTCTTTGGTAGGGTAGTCTTTGAGGTTGCACCCCAACCTCTTCTGGTTTCCTCCCCCTTTCCAGGCACACGATAGACTTACACTTGCCTGCTTTCCTGAAATTAGATATCACCATGCGACATGGTCTCTCCCATGAATTTTGAGCATAAGTGATTGTATCACTTCCAAGAAGAAACTGGAAGAGCAGTTTGGGGAACTGCCATTATCTCTTTCCAACTGCAGGGTGATGTGAAAACACCCATGGTGATGCAGCCTCAGAGACCCTGGTGTCTGAGCGACTAAGGTAAGCAGAGGCTACCTACAATAATGGACAAGCAGCACGAGGGAAAAATATACTTCATTATAGTAATTACCTGAGGTTTGGGGGTTGTTTATAACCACAGCAAACCTCCATCTAGCCTGACAGACACAACTGGCTAAAATCAGTGTAGTGTATGTATTAGAGGAAAGCATGGGCAACAACACAATTGTCACCAGAAATAAAAGTCACAGGGGTAACAGGAAGTGGACTCATGATTCCCCTCCAGTTACACCCTCCATGACTCAGACTTACTGAGTCTTTCTCATTTAAGACCAGGACAATTTTCAGGCTCTCTGGGCCCTTGCAAACAAGCATTCCCGTCTCTTTCAGAGAGGGTTTTACACCCAATGGACAAATGGCCAAGTCAAGGATTGTCATGATATCTCTGAAAGAAAGCTATTTGCCAAATATTTCATGTTTTTCTCCTTTCCAGAATTATGGTAGAATTATACTTCCTATTCCTCTTGGGGTTGGGTGTAACTAGTTCTGGACAATGAGTTATGACCAATTAACTGCCAGTGCAAAAAGCTCAAGATCTTGTTCTCATCTGGTCCGATGACCCACGGTGTTAGGGATGGTGGCTGCTCCCTTGCAGGCGTTCTTAGGCACGGCAAGCCAATACCTCCTGCCCAGCCCAAAATGGACATGTAGTGTTATGTGAAAGTAAACCTCTATTGTTTGAAGCCACTGAAATTGTGGGCTTGTTTGTTACGCCAGCATAACATAGCCTTTTCTGACTGATACAGAAGGAAGTCCTGAGGTAAAGTTACTGCTTCCTTTGAAGTGGTCACCACCACCACAACGCTCCAATGAAGTTATACCATCTCAGTCCATAACCTGGCTGAGCAACAACAAATGAAAACAGAAACAAGGCAAAAAGAACACTGAGTCCCAAAGGCCTTTTTAGAGGCTCTATCATCATCTGATGAGGGAGACCACCTGTTCCTCCCACAGCATGAAGTCTGGTTCTCAGGTGCCAACTGCGGCTTAATCTCAGGGACATCTCTGAAGCTCGGAACACAGAGTTCAGGAAAGGATGTTGTTTTACCTCCTGTTTCCAGTTCAAGGTTGAGTTCCCAGAGGTGAGTTAACAAGTGAATTTTTAATTTTTTTAAATTAAGATGTAAATGACATACAACTTTATATCAATCCCAAGTGTACAACATAATGATTATATATATGTAATGATTATATATATGTACACATATATATAGTGAAATGATCACATTAAGTCTAGTTAATATCTATCACCACACAGTCACAATGTTTTCTTCTTATGATGAGAACTTGTAGGATTTAATCTCTTAGTAACTTTGAAATATACAATATTGTTAACTAAAGTTACCAGGCTGTACATTATATCCCTATGGCTGAATTCATTTTATAACTGGAAGTGTGGACCTTCTGACCACCTCACCTGTTTCACCCACCCCTCACCTCTGGTAAACACCAGGCTGTTCTCTATACCTGTAAGTTTGATTTTTTGTTTGTTTTGTCTTGTTTTGTTTTAGATTCCACACATAAATGAGAACATACAGTATTTGTCTTTCTCTGTCCGACATATCATCTAGCATGATGCCCGCGTGGTCCTTCCATGTCATCACAAACAGCATGACGTCCTTCTGTCTCGTGTCTGAATAACATGCCATCTTATCTATCTACCACATCTTCTTTGCCCACTCATCCACTGCTGGACACTTAACGTGTTCTCATGTCTTGACTAGAAAATAACGCTGCAACGAACAGGGAGGGGCAGGCACTTTTTTTGCATTAGTGTTTTAATTTCCTTTGAATAAATACCTAGAAGTGGAATTGCTGGATCCCACAGTAGTTCTATTTTTAATTTTTTTGAGGAACCACCCTGCCATTTTCCACAGTGGCTTCCCCGATCAACCCTCCCACCAACAGTGCACATGGGTTCCATTTTCCCCACAGCCTCGCCAAGTGAATTTTAAAGGTCTGTCCATGCTCATGAGCCCTGCTGATGGTTTTCACAGTATTTACTACTTAGTCATATTCCATATCTGTGTGTTTTCTTATAAATGTGTTTGTTCTCCTCAAAAATAAAAAGGAAGAAACTGCCTAATGCAGCTGGGTGATCTCTAGCAGGTGATTAGCTGTTACAACATTGACCTTCAAATCCCCACAGTCATCTTCTTTAGTTGCCTTGTGCAAAGTACTTTATTTCAAGTGCTGGGAAGAATACCTGGAAAATTACTCATTTCATCAGCTAAGGCTTTCATCTCAGGATGAGGCACTTCTACCTCAGCCTTTATTTGGTTTTGCTTCTGAGACAACATCTCTGAAACTCTTGATTCATTGCCAAGCACATTTAAACTTCACTTATTCAATCGACTGGCCCATAAGGTTTAAAAGCACACATTTATATATGTTTTCATCTGATTAAAGAGAAATTTAAAAGACAAGAGGTTTTATCCACCAAAGGATATTCCATTCATAGCAGGAGAAATTTTCTGAGGCTGACGTCCAGCCTTGGACACTAGAGGAGGAGCAAACGGTTTACAGATTTTTAGAAACTTAATTTCCATAGCTACTTTACGGGAAAGAGAGGCGCCTCCAGAGGCGCACTCAGTCGGTATGAGATGCTAGGCTACTGTAAGCTGCCTAAAGTCTGGAAGCCAGGCAGATTCAAGGCTCTCTCTCCTGTCTCTTCTTCCTTTAGTCGGGTTACTCCCCTCGGCCCTCCAGCTAAACGCTGCTCCCTCAGCCAGCCGTCCCTGACACCGTGACACACAGCTGCTGTGCACCTCTGACACAGCTCCCTAGTCTTCTGTTGTGGCTACCACCATTGTCACTGTAAAGCCTGCCTGCAATTATTTATTAACAGTCTCCTCCCATGAATCATAAACTCTATGACAGCAGTGATTGTATTCATATTGTTTGCCACTGTCCCAGCACCCAAGTTATTGATTCAACAAATTTTTTTTTATCTCTCACGTGCCAGGAGGCACTTGGGTGCTTAGGGTGCATGAGGAACAAAACAAAGAGTCATGCCCCAAGAGCAAGAACTCAAACAATAACTGATCCCCACAATAAAGTTCGCACATGGTAGACTGAAAGTTGAAAAGAACCATGGAGAAAGAAAAGGTGGAGCAAGACCAGGGAGGGAAGCTGCCTACAGTGTGTGAGAGCAGCGAGGCTAACCCTCATGGAGAAGGCGGGGTCTGAGCAAAGGCTTGGCGGAGGTAAGGAAGCCAGCCGAGCAGGTACGTGGGCCCGAGTGTTCTGGGCCCAGAGATCCACTGGAGCCGATTCCTTAAGGCTGGCAGGTGCCCAGTTTGCTCTAAGCACAGCAAGGGAGTCAGTGTGGCTGGGGTGGAGTGAGCAAGAGAGCAGAAGATAAGGTCAGAGGTGCTCAATAAATATTTGTCAAGGGAATGAATGAAAAAAAAACAACAACAAGTTCTTGTTTTTAAAGTTCTCATTAAAGGATTTTCTCATGCCTTCTATATTCTCCCATCAGTAAGAAAAGTCTCTAGATTCACCCAGTCCACAAACTATAATCTCATGTATGCTAAGTGGCAACTCTAGAAGGTATTGTTTTACTGCCACAGAGGAAACATCTCCCACTGTGTCAAGAGATGGCCGTGGGTCCTCTTAACCCTGTCCCTGAGCCCCTCCAGCCTGGGCTCACACAGCACTGTGAAGCTGATAAAGTTGACTCGGCGGCTCCAGTGTCAGAGGCCCGGGGTGCTGACAGGCCACTCCACCTTGAAGGCCGATGTGATGGGAACCAAAGTGCGACAGAGGAACGAGAAAGCATTCAAAGGGGCCAAGAAGCAGTATCTCACTCGGCACATTGAGCAGATGGAGGTGAAAAGGAAAATGGACTCTTTGTGATAAATGGCTTCCCCTCATTGAAACTCACTCTCTGGAAATGTTCTGAGATCCACACGCATTAATGGTGTAGATCAGTGGTTTCTATGCACCACTGCAGGACCCGCTGTGGAATGCTTGGCTAACTCTGTCAGAATCTCCTGAGAAGTTTTCTCAAAATACTGATTCTGGGGACACTTTGGAGGGGCTAAATCAGTGGCTGTAGGTGGACTTGGGAATTAGTATTTATAACAGCTTCCCAAGACACTACAATGAGCAGCCTGGTTTGGGAACCACTGCTGTCATATTCTGATGTGTCCATATTTGACCAGAAAGCTTATTTTGCTAATGGCATGGGTTTCTACTGGTGGTATTTCAGGCATCAGTAATCAAAGGGAGAACTAACAAGCAAAATAGAGACAGACTCATAGATAGAGAACAGGATGACAGCTCTGAGGGTTGGGGGTGGGATTTGAGGGGTACAGGGATGAAGCCAAAAAGACAAGGAACTCATGGACACAAACAACAGTGTGGTGATTGAGGGTGGAGGTGGAAGAGGGTACAGGGGGAATAAATGGTGATGGAAAAAAACACAATAAAAAAGGAACTATTGAAACAACAACAACAACAGAGCAGTTATAGTGAAGTAACAAGAACAGGAGGCCTGCCAGAATTTCTGTGGTCACAGGCCTGACAGGCCATCTTCATGGCACAAATGTCACATGGGACAGTGATTGACAATTTGTCCCTCTTCCCAGATTTCTCCTCAACCCTCCCAGCAAGTTCTCCCAGTGGGGTCACCAGTTCAGTAGCAGCTGTGGGTTTTTGTGTATGCTAATAAAATTGTAACAGGAGAAATAGCAAGTTTGGGAATCTTCAAATTTCTACAAATATTCTAGTAATGGATGGTGAGGAATATGGGTATGGGAGCCAGCCACCAAGATGGCTCCCAATGGTCCCTATCTTTTGGTATTTTTGTCCTTGGGTAGTCTCCTTTTACTGTACAAGGGTTGATGTGTATGGCCAACAGCATACAGCAGTGGTGATAGCATATCACTTCCACAATTAGTTATTTTAAAAAAAAAACAACACTGGCTTTCAGCTCGGATTCTCTTTGTCCCTTGGCTCTCTCTGTCTAGGGGAAGCCAGCTGCCATGTTGTTGGGACACTCAGGAGCCTACGGAGAAGGCCAGGTAATGAGGAACTGAGGACTCAGCCAACAGCTAGCAAGGAACTGACGCCTGCCAGCAAGCTGAACGAGCCGGGAAGCAGACCCTCCAGCCCCAGTCAAGCTTTCAGATGACCGTAGCCCTACCCAGCAGTTACTGCAAGCTCATGAGAGACTCTGAGCCAGAACTACCCAGCTAGTCCACTTGCAGATTCTTGATCCTCAGAAACCACGTGAGACAACGTTTGCTGTTTTAAGTGACTAAGTTTTGGAAGAGTCATCCTATCACTGTAGATAATACAATAGCGAGTTCAACAGCTCATCGGAAAATTACCCATCTAATCCCAACCTAGACCCTAGACTTTTCTCTCCAACTAAGCATTTTAATAAACTATTATTGTAGTATAATATTTATATGAACAAATCCTAAAAGAATATATATCCCCTTATGCAGCACCCAGATGAGAAAATAAAATATTGCCAGGCTCCCAGAGGCATCTTCATGCCCCTTTCCAGTTACCTAACCACCTTCTCCCTAAAGAAAACCAGTATGACACGTAGAATAGTTTTGCCTGCTTTTGAATTTTGTCTACATGGACTCATATAATATTTTACATTAATGGACTCAGAGTATTTTAATAAATGAACTCATACAGTATGCTTCTGACTTCTTGAACTCATCATGTTGGTGAGATTCACATTGTTTTGTGTATCCAAAGGATATGTTGAATTGTGATTGATTTGTAGGAGTTAGTTATATATATCCTGGATACCAATCCTTTGTAAACTATATAAAATACAAATAGCTTTTCTCATGTTAATGGTTTTTTTTTTTTTCATTCTCTTAATGGGATCTTTAATGAAGGAAGTTCTTTGTTTTCAGTGGTTCAATTTATCACTTGTCTTCTTCGTGGTTTGTGCTTTTTGTGTCTTGTTTGAGAAATAATTGCCTATACTAAGGTCATGAAGATATTCTCCTTGTTGTCTTTTGGAAGCTTCATTTTTTTTTAACAATACATATGGAATTCATTTTTGTGTATTGTGTAGAATAGAGGTCATATTTTTTCCTAGGTAGATGTATATCCAGTTGATTCAGCGTTATTTATTAAAAACTATTCTTTTGCTTTACTTTATTGTCCCTTTGTCATAAATCTAATGGCTATATATAGTTCATTTCTGGATTGCCTATTCTTTTCCAGCCTCTTTTGTCTACCCTTGCATCTTCACTGTCTTAATTATGGTATGTCTTGGCATCTAATATGTTCTCCTGCAAGATTGCCTTGGCCATCTTGGTCTTTTGCACTTCCCTTCCAGGTAAATTACAATCATCCATTTCTGCACATACACAAAGCCTGCTGAGATCTGTGGGG
>VMDR010019536.1:0-18257 GCA_007922815.1 Macrotus californicus | reverse complement strand
AACAAAATACAACCAGAGACATTGAAATTAAGAACAATCTAACAATGGCCAGAGGGGAAAGGGGAGGGAAGAGTGGGGGGAAGGGT
The DNA here is from genome assembly GCA_007922815.1 of Macrotus californicus. Classification (NCBI taxonomy): domain Eukaryota; kingdom Metazoa; phylum Chordata; class Mammalia; order Chiroptera; family Phyllostomidae; genus Macrotus; species Macrotus californicus. The sequence continues at coordinate 18,171 of VMDR010019536.1, read as the reverse complement.
TTTCAGGAACCACTATGGAGGACACATGGACATAACCAAGGGGGAGGGTGGAGGCGGGGGAGGGGGGTGGGATTGGCTGTGGTGGGGGGAGAGTGATGGGGAGAAAATTCAAACTGTAATTGAACAACAATAAAGTAATTTAAAAAAAATATTATGCTGAGAGGAAATAGAGTTCACATACTGTGATTTCATTTATAGGAATTCTTTTTTTTTAAGATTTTATTTATTTATTTTTAGAGAGAGGGGAAGGGAAAGAGAAAGAGAGGAAGAGAAACATCAACATGTGGCTGCCTCTCATGCAACCCCTACTGGGGACTCGGCCCATAACCCAGGCATGTGCCCTGACTGGGAATCAAACTGGCAACCCTTGGATTTGCAGGCTGGTACTCAATCCACTGAGCCACACCAGCCAGGGCCATTTATAGAAATTCTTGAACAGGCAAAACTTTTCTGTAGTGAAAGAAGTCAAAGAGTGGTTTCCTGGGGGGAGGTTGTGTGTCAGAGGAGGGTGGGCATTGATTAGAAAGGACACTAGGGACATTTCCAGGGACTTAGACATGTTCTGAATATTGCCTTGTTGGTGGTTACAGAGATGGCTATACGAGTGTGTACAACTGTCAAAACACGAACTAAACTCTTAATATCTCCTCATTTTACTTTATGTAAAGTATATCTAAAATTTTTAAAAATCTTTTTGGTGTTCAAATTCCACTGGATAGATTTAAATGATAGTTTTATTTTTAAATATCAATATTTATAATACACTGGATTTTTTGCAGCTTTTTAATCTCCTGATGAAAAAAATCGGGAAGTCATGTTAAGAATATGTGAAGGATGCGTAGTCTGTCAGCATGTTAGGGGAGTGCCCAAGCACAAAGCTCAGGAGAACTGCAAGTGCGGAGGGGCTAGATCATTTAGAGTAACACAAGGAAGGACCAAACAGGCTAAGCCAGGCAGAGCCAGATCCGTGCACCAGGGATGTGCCCTTGCAGGCAAGCTCTCTGTGGTCAAACGACAATTTCCATGTGGCCTGGAACTCTGCTGTCTGACAGGTCCCGTGAAGCAGATGCTCCTTTGTGTGTGTGTGCAGAGCTACCTTCCAGTGCATTTGTTTTGCTAAGTCGAATATTTGCCAACGGAGAGTCTAAGGTCGGGGGGGGCACAACTAGATCGGTAGAAAAGCATAATATGATCTCTTATTTCAAGCAGCTATTGTGGAAAAGTCTGGCCTATGACAAAGATTCCCTCCTTGACCAAACGCTAGCCAGCCTCCTCGGAGCCCTTCTCTTGACCAGGCCTTCATCGTGGCCTAAAAAGACTGGGACAAACACTAACATAGTGTCTAACAGCTCAAGGCCACACTCCTACGATGACCCCAGCCCCCCTTACAGTGACTTCCTGAGAAAACAAACTCAAGGCTGCTGTAGGGGAGTAGAATTTGCCACCCCAAAATGTATCTCTTCGGCACAAGGGTTATTTTAAGCTGAATATTTTTAAGAAACAGCAGACATGGCAGAAGCTCTGAAAACCAGGTAGAAGTTACGCTTTTGTAAAAGACATTTCCATTTGTAAGGGAATCCTCCATTTCTGAGGGTGTCTCTGAGGATGAAGGCATCTAAATCTCTAGAAACCGTTATCGGTGGAGAAGGCTTGGATTTAAACCTGCATAAAAATCTTGCTTTTTTATTTAAAACAATTTTCAATCACAGTTTACATTCAATATTATTTTGTATTAGTTTCAGGTGTGCAGCCTAGTGGTTAGACAGTCATACACTGTACCAAGTGTTCCCCCTGACATTTCCAGTACCCACCTGGCACCAGGCATAGTTATTACATAGTTATTACAGTATTATTGACTATATTTCCTATGCTGTACTCTACATCCCCATAACTATGTTGTAACTACCAATCTGTTAAAAACCTTCCTTTTGTTTGCTGTGCCTTTCCTGGCTACCTCCCATAACTGAGTCCCCATCCCCATCACATCCTTCTGTCTGTAGCTGAACGTGGTATTTAAGGCAGCGGCTTCCATCCCCTTGGCGAGAGTCTCAGTGTTCCTGGGCGTCTTGCGTGCACACAGGCGGTATAGAAGTTACTAAACTTTAATTTTTTCCTCCTGCTCATCTGTCTCATGCCAATTTGATTGTTAGATCAGCCAGAAGAACCGAGAAGAGTCGATGAAAGCTTCCCTCCCCGGACAGGGCCAAAAGAATTTGCTGTTTGCTCCAGCCAACACCTGAAGATCCGGCCCCCATCTCCCAGCCTCTGCTGGAGGGAGGGAGCCTAAGAGTTCACAAACTCAGACAGGTTCTACAGGAACAACCCTGTTCTCAGCTTTTTGTAATGTGTCACTTCTCTGACTGCACCGTGCCCCATCACCCCTCCCTACTCCCTCACTCTCCCTTCCAAACACCCAGGCACCTCTGTCCAAATCGCAGTGGAGTTTGGTTCACGCGGGACACTTTCCCTATTGCAGTATTATCCCACTGACGAAAATCTGCCCTTACCACTTTAACTAGTGTCCAGCTTTGTTTATCTTTGGTACTTATGATCAAAGTGGTTGATATGCACTTTGCCAACTTTTAGATGCTTTTCCTTTCCAGGAGCTTCTCCCATTAAGAACAACATCATTCAATGACACAGAGTACCAGAGCAGGAACACGGTTTAGAAGATGAAATCAGGGTGAGGTGGGCTCAGCAGTCAATATACTCACAGAGCGGATAAGCCAGCTGATCGGAGAGTGTCTCTGAAAAAAGGCAGCGATCACATTCTGCCACCACCAGCCTTTGTCTGCCGAGCGGAAGGAACAATAAATATACACACAAATCGCTGCCACTTAAAAAATTCCCTAAGTCTTGTTTCTTTCCCATAGCATAAGCTGATGGGGGAGAAAGGTGGGTGGATGAAGAGTGATTTTACTCACACCCAGTTTTCAAAGATGAAGCTAAAAGCATCATTTCCAGGCACCAAAGGTTCTGTGTCCTGTGTATGTGTGTGTGTGTGCATGTATGTGCGTATCACATCTGTGCACAGAATTTCTGGTGCTTGGGAACAATGATAATTATGTTAAAGGAAATCACTCTACTAATTACCTCAGGAAAAATAAAACTATGGAGCTACCATGAGAAGCGGTTCAGGACATATTACGAAGACTGTAGAGAATACATATACTCCAGAACTTTTAAGTTTGATTCGGGCTCACATTTTTTAAAAAATACAAATTTACAATCATTTCCCCAAGTTACTTTTTAACATCTTTAAAAATCTCTGTGGGAGGATTTATTTTGAAGGAATAATTTTCATTCAAGAAATAAGCACTGAACACCTACTATGTGGTTGGTTGTTCAGAAAGAGCTGACTCCATCTTGAAAAGCTGACTCCGTTTCAGACGAACCCGCTGGAACCCTCGACCCCCCCACTTCTCCCTGGTGGGCCTCTGGGTGTGTACAGAGGCTCCAGGCTGTTCACGAACTGCTGTTAACCTTCCTCCACCATTTAGTCCTAACTCAGGGGCAAAGTGCCCAAGGGCAAGCTGCCCTCGATGTTATCTATCTGTTAACTCGCCCTGGCAGTTAACTCACACAGTGCCCACTATCGGGTCCCTGTGTTTCCCTGGATCAGCCCCATATTCTTTTGGAGTATGCAGGTCCATTTCTTAGGGGGTATAAAACAGGTGGTTTGGGGGATGATCCATCTTTTCTTCTGCCACCCAGGAGAGCATTTCTGTAAATTCCCGATTAAAACTCTTTAAACTAACAAGCTAGACTTGTCTGCTTTCCCTGGCCTCTCAGCTCCTTTGGCATTTGGGGGCCACATTGCTTATACAACCTTTTCATGAAAGAGTGCCATACCCCGACTTGGTCCAGACCCTTCAATTTAACAGTAAACAGGAGAAAGTAGTGAACTGAGGACAGAGTGTAGCGATAAAATGGAGTCACTACAGTCAAACTGCTAAGTTACTAAAACCAAGTAGGCTGAGGCATGAAGAAATGACTCTATTCCTGCTTTAACTAGCCAGGGAGCTTAAACTTTTGAACTTTTTAGTAGTGTATCAATGCCTGGGTAGGTGGATAGGTAGGTAGGTAGGTAGGTAGGTAGATAGATGGACAGACAGATAGACAGAGATATGGAATATAGATATATCCTATAGATAACTCTGTGGAGAACTTAAAAAGGAATGTTCACATGTCTGGACAGCCTGACATCAATTATCCAGAACCCTGACACTTGGAAGATAGCCATCTCTGACTAATCCAGAGGCTAAGAATGCATGACTCATTCTTCTCAAGAACGTACTCTTTACTGCTCTTTTCTTTCTTCTTCGGAACACCCTGGGTGTTGTCTACTTGTGCATCTGGTTTGCACCTTTGAATAAGTGTTTGCCATTTATTTCTACAAAAGACTCCTGACTTTGCGCTCAGGTGACCAAACCATTAAGCAAACGAGATTTGAATAACTCTAACCAAAAAAAATAAGACAGGATAATGTAATCATGAGTGACAAGGGAAGATTTCTTTCAAGAAGAACGTAAGGACAGCCTGCCTGAGTTGTGAACATTTGAGCTAAGGTAAGATGAGCATTCCAGACAGAGGGCATGGGTATCGGGAGCTAAGGCAGGAGCAAGGCTGGCAGATGTCAGGAAAAGAATGCACGCTGGTGGGGCACAGGTGGAGGGAGGGAGAAGGAGACGGGCATAAAACGAGGTAAAGAGTTCTGCGGTCAGAGTCAGGACTTTGGACTGGTTCTAAGTGAAATGGAAAGTCACTGTAGGATTGAAACGGAGGAACAACCTGGTCGTGCCAGCTGCTAGGTAAAGAAAGAAATATATTACAGAAGGGTGAGAAGCAGGGCGGCCAGAGGAACGGGGACAGCAGCAGTACAGGTATGATGGCAGCGAGCCTAGCAGTGAAGGTAGACAGAACAGGCAGGGACAGTCTAGTTTTGGTGGCAGAGCTGACAAGACTTGAGGAGTGAAGGGTCAAAGAATTCTCCTGGCTTAATCGATTGATTAGAAGTGCCATCTCCTAAGACATGGAAAACTAAGAGAGGAACAGATTTGGGTAGAGTCAAGACAAGAAGGAAAGAAAAAGGCAAGAGATCTGTTTAAGCACATCAGGGTTGAGACTTAGTAGACACCGGAGTGGAAGTGCTGAGACAGCGGTTGGGCCTCCAATCTGGGTGTCAGAGGAGGTTGGGCCTGGGGATGTGACAAAAACAAAACACGCTTCTACGGCCCTTCCTCTGCGCCAGGTCCTGCTCTGAGTTCTTCAAGTACACGAACTCCTTTCCTCCTCACACCAGAGATGATCATCCCTGCTTTCCAAATAAGGAAACTGAAGTACAGACGGGGGAAGCACCTTGGTCATAGTCACCCAGCCAGCAACGGACAGCACCGAGGTATAAACTGAAGCAGGCTGGCTGTGGAGTCTGAGATCTCAACAGCCAGGTGGCTAGTTAGGGCTCCGCATGTCCTTTCCCAGGGCGGTGGAGGCACTGTTGGCACTCTCCATCAGCCCAGAAACTGAAGTGAACATCTTATCTCCCTCAACCCAGAGATGTTCTCTTATTTTTCAGGCATTTCAACTCAGTCTTAGCAGATTAAAATAGAGTCTTCATTCAAATAAGGCTTTAAAAAGTTTGCAAAGTTTTAACAAAGCAGTTTGACAGTGTTTAATTAAATGTGTATATTACAAAATAACTCCATTATTTTTAAACTGCTCATACCTTAGGTTCTACTAAACAGTTTGCTAAACAGTTTGAGTTACAAAATGACAGAAACGAAGCCCATCTTTTACTAAGTATACATGTGCTTGCAGACAACCTGTGTAAAATCTTAGTGACTGTCACGCTGTGGTTGGAGCACCATTTGAGGACCAGTCTCACTCATAGCTGACATTTGAGAAAATGTTGAAGAAGTACATCAGAATAAAGAACTGACTACTACATACTCAACCAGCATCTTCCTGGTAAAGCCTTATTTAAGTCAAAACATAAGAATAAACCTCACCAAAGGAAATAACAACAGGAAGTTCATTGGGTTCATCAATGACCAACACTAAACTTTAAGAGATTCCTTGTGAACTTCTTCTCTTTTACTCAGCTGCAAGTTCCTGAAGTCAGAGACAAGTGTTTGTCTGTCTCTGGGTTACCCACATATTGCGGAACTAAATGATGTCCCCTGAGATTCAGAGAACGGCAGTGGGACTGTATGACAAGCACAGGTTTGGGCCGGGACCCGTGATATCAATTTGAGAACCACCTCCCCCACCCACCCGCCGTCATTTCTTCTCAGCCTCACTTTCCTCCTCTGCATAACGAATGGGCTTAATATTATCAGCCCTGCCTATGTAACAGGACTGCTGTGAGTCTCCAGTGAAGAAGCTTGTGAGGAAGGACACAGTAAGCTGTAAAGTGCTTTACAGACGTTGCCCGTGGAAAGCCATCATACAGCCTCTAGGTTGCTGCAACAGCCTCCTAGCAGTCTTCTGCTTCCATCTTAAGCCAACACAATTCAGTCTCTACAGAGCAGCCAACGTGATAGCTAAAAATATAAATCAGATCTGTTCACTCCCAGGCCTAAAACCCTTAAGAGCTTCCATCAGGCTTAAAACCTAAACTCCTCCCCATGAGACTCACCATGGCCTCCGCCTTCCTCTCCACCATTCACATCACTCTCTCCTCACTCCACGCTCTAGCCACACCCCTGGGGTCCATCAGGATGCTCTCCATGCAGCCTCCACAGATGTGGCTTCCAGATCACCCCAGTCAGGTCTTCCCGGACCCTCTAGCTGTAGTAACCACCCTACCCCCACCTCTTCACTCTATGACATTGTCCTGTTTTACTTTCTTGGTAGCACCCATAACTACCTGAAGTCATCTTCCTTGCTTACAAGCACACTGCCCGACCAACCCCGCTAGAATGCAAGTCCCTGCCACCAACTCTAGTAGGTGTTCTTCTGTGTGTTCTGTTGGGTGAGTGAAAGAAGTACTTGGATAAAACTGAACAAGGAAATAGGTAAAAATGCTTGGGAAATGCTTGGGAGTTCGTTTTGATTACCTCGTTCGTCGCCAGAAATTGTAAACTTGTGTGGACTCTGACCAGTCCATAATCCCACGTAGCCGATAAAAGTCGTTCCTGTGAATGCAATCTGAAATCAAGAAATAAGGTATCATTTTATCACTCCAATCAAATATACTTTGAAATTGTCTTATTTTGCCCCACCATGGATTTTTTCTTCTTCTAAGCTTCCAACACAATAGAATAAAAACCCTGAAATAGCCTTCTAGAAGGTTTAACCTTGGATAGAATTCAGCGGACCTGTGACCTTAGATGGAAAAAAAAAGGCACACCTTTCTTTGCACTGACCTCTAACTGAAATTTCACTTGTTCTGTGATAAACACTTGCAACAAACCATATCATCATAGCAGAGTCTGTTATTCTGTCACTGCAGATATTTTCATGTAGGTAATGGTGTCACGTCTACTTTGCTATGCTCTACATATACTGTCTTGAAATACCATTCACACTTATCACCATCCTGAAATCACGGTAGCTATCAAAGCCACTGTCATATTTCACTATTTAATGTGTTAAGAAAAAAATATAATATTGAAATGGCTGTATTTCAACATAATGTTTTTTTTATATCCCATGCACTTTATATTGTATTATAAATCATAATTCTGAGAAGGGATCAACAGGCTTCACCAGAGGGGTTCCCACACGAAGATTAAAAAGCTCCATCCTAGATGTAGCAGTATGTGGGAAACCTTGTGTTGTCTGAACTTTTTTCTAAAGATTTTATTCATTTTTAGAGAGAGGGGAAGGGAGGGAGAGAAGCATTAATGTGTAGTTGCCTTTTGCGTGCCCCCTACTGGGGACCTGGCCCACAACCCAGGCATGTGTCCTGACTGGGAATGGAATGGGCGACCCTTTGGTTTGCCGGCTGGCACTCAATCCACTGAGCCACACCAGCCACAACTGTTGTTTGAATGTTTAATGAGAAAAAGTTTTTTGTAAAAGCAGATGACCAAATGAGTATTTAGTAAATGAAGTTTTTCTATTTTTGTGTGTATTGATCTTATTTTTTAAAAAAGATTTTATTGATTATGCTATTACAGTTATCCCTTTTTTTTTCTACCCTTTATTCCCCTCCACCCTGCAACTCCCTCCCACCACCATTCCCCCATCTTAGTTCAAGTCCATGGGTCATACATGTAAGTTCTTTAGCTTCTCCATTTCCTATACTATTCTTTACCTCCCCCTATTTTGTACCAACCAATTATGCTTCTTATTCCCTGTACCTTTTCCCCCATTCTCCCCACACCCCCTCTGCTGATAACCCTCCATGTGATCTCCATTTCTGTGATTCTGTTCCTATTCTAGTTGTTTGCTTAGTTTGTTTTTGTTTTTTAGGTTCACTCATTGATAGTTGTGAATTTGTTAGATAAGTCCCTTTAACATTTCATATAATAAGGGCTAAGTGATGATGAACTCCATTACCTTGATCTTATCTGGGAAGCACTTTATCTGCCCTTCCATTCTAAATGATAGCTTGGCTGGACAGAGTAATCTTGGATATAGGTCATTGCTTTTCATGACTTGGAATACTTTCCAGCCTCTTCTTGCCTGCAAGATTTCTTTTGAGAAATCAGGTAACAGTCTTATGGGAACTCCTTTGTAGTTAACTGTCTCCTTTTCTCTTGCTGCTTTTAAGATTCTCTCCTTATCTTTAATCTTGGGTAATGTAATTAGGATGTGCCTTGGTATGGGCTTCCTTGGGTCCAACTTCTTTGAGACTCTGAGCTTCCTGGACTTCCTAGAAGTCTATTTTCTTTGCTAGATTGGGGAAGTTCTCCTTCATTATTTTTCAAATAAGTTTTCAACTTCTTGCTCTTCCTCTTCTCCTTCTAGCACCTCTATGATTTGGATATTGGAACATTTAAAGTTGTCCTGAAGGTTTCTAAGCCTCTCTTCATTTTTTTGAATTCTTGTTTCTTCACTGTCCTGGTTGAATGTTTATTTCTCCCTTCTGGTCCAAATCATTGATTTGAGTCCTGGTTTCCTTCCCATCACTGTTGGTTCCCTGTAGATTTTCCTATATTTCACTTTTCATAACCTTCACTTTTTCCTCTATTTTGTGACCATACTCAACCATTTCTGTGAGCATCCTGATTATCAGTGTTTTGAACTCTGCATCTGATGAATTGGCTATCTCTTCATAGCTTAGTTCTATTTTTGGAGCTTTGATCTGTTCTTTCATTTGGGCCATATTTTTTTGTCTTGGTGCACCTGTTATGTTGTAAGTGGTGGAGCCTTAGGTATTCTCCAGGGTGGGGCAACCCACATTGCTTCATTCTGGCACAGTATGTGTTCCATCTCAGAGGGGTCTCAGAGAGAACAATTCTGCTTGCTTGGCTCTCAGCTGGTTTTCAGTCACTTCCCCTGGTACCCACAAGCAAATTGGGCCCTTCCGGTACTGATTCCCAGGTGGGTGGGTTTGTGTACATTCTAGGAACTCATGGGTCTCTCTGACGAACTCTTCTGTGAGGCTAGGAGCTTTTCCCACTGCCACAATACCCACAGATTTTTATGGCCAGAAGTTTTGAGGCCTTATTTTCCTTTGCTGGAACCCTGGGTTGTGTGGTCTATCTTACTCCCCAGTTGTTTCTCCCAGTTTAACCTCACACAAATGTGGGACCACTCAGTCCTCCAGCTGCTTTGCCATGCGCATCCTCTCTGCCCAGCTGCCCATCTCTGCCCCTTCTACCAGTCTGAATGAATGTTTCTGCTTTAATTCCTTGGTTGTTAGACTTCCATACAGTTCGATTCTTTGGCAGTTCTGGTTATTTTTTGTTTTTAAATTTGTTATTGTTCTTCTTTTGGTTGTGCAAGGAGGCAAAATGTACCTACCTATGCCTTCATCTTGGCTAGAAGTCCCTAAATGAGTTTTTCATATTTGTGACTCAACCTCTAAATGCAAAGAATAAACAAGCCCTGACTGGTGCAGCTCAGTGGGTTGGGTGTCCTCTGGCAAACCAAAAGGTTGCCAGTTTGATTCTCAGTCAGGGCACATGACTGAGTTACAGACCAGGCCCCTGGTTGTGGGTGGTGCGTGAGAGGCAACTGATGGATGTTTCTCGGTTTCTCTTCCTCTCTTTCTGACTCTATTCCCCTCTCTCTAAAAATAAATAAATAAAATCTTAAATAAAAAATATTTTTTAAAGGATAAATGGAATATAGTCCTTGTCCTTCAACAATGGCCCCCATAGCCAAAATCTGGCTTTGGAATGCTCCATTCTGTTTCCCAGCAATAGCATGTTATGTCTATTTAGTGAACTCAGTGCTGTCTCCCTAAAAGTTTACACAAAAATGTGACAACAGTACCTATTAGATTATACATTTAAACAAGTAACACAACTGGATACAACCACCAGTGTTTGTTTGGTGTTACTTGTCCTTACTATGATGAAAATAAAATGATTTCAGTATAATTCCTTAAAGATCATACATAAGAGTGTGGTGGGGTCAGTCATACTTATAAAAGGACCATTTGTTATTTGGCCACATTTATCAAGCATCTACCACATGCTTTGCATAGATTTTACTTCACTTAACCTTTATAATTATCTCCATAAAGTAATTATTAACCTCTCTAAGCTGTAGTTTGCAAAATGGGTTTAAGTGACTTCCCAGGTTCAGAAAGGAAGTGATAGAAGCAGGATTCAAAGCCAGGACTGTGAGACCCAAAAGCTGGGTGTTTCTAGCCATTACACCATACAGCCCTCCGCCCCTATTCCAGGGGCAGCCTGAACATGGGAAAGCAGAGGAAAGAGCTGACTAGGCATCATAAGTGGACAACAGATCAGACCCTCATACAGATTTCCTTAAGGAATATGGACTGACCTCTCTAACTAGGTGCTTAATAATAATAATAGATGACACTTCTTTCTATAAGCATAATTGATGTAAACCTCTCTTCTGGTTTGCTTTTCCAAGAGTTTGATGTTTTTTGTATCTTAAACCAGTAACATATTTAAGAAGTAGGCCATCCTGATGATTACTAACTTGGGTTAATAAGACTCAGAATTTGCAATCTTATGCTATACAGACTATACCTGCCCATTTTTTAAGAACTGCACATCCACAGTCATCTTGCGTAAGTAGTCCCCGAACGGGTAATCCAGATTCCGGCCATGGTAAACGTGGCCTCTGGAGTCTTGAGCCACAATACTAGTGCAGAATCTGAGAAGAGGAGAAAGTCCAACAGGAATGAATACGAAAAATAAGAAGAAGGACACTGAGTTTTTCATTTTTAAGATAAGACTTTAGAGAAAAACACAATTGTTATTCCTTACAAATGACACATAAGCTATATAATTCTTGTAAAAGCCTATGTATTCACAATTCAAGATGAAAATACAACTGGACACAGCTCATCAGTTTTAGTGTTACTAAAACGTCGCCCTTGGCACACACAGAATTGAAAACATACTGAAGGAGAATTTCATTCTAAATCTAAATCTGAAATTGACCCATTCTGGGCTCAGCTAGAACAGAGCTTTGCTTACTCCTCTGTGTGGCAGAGTGTACTCTGTTTGACACATTGTTCAAAGCTTGTTCAAGATCACCTCTCTGTTACATGAATTTCTAAAAACAAGTAGAATGGTCAGCTTTTAGGGGCTTGGCACTTTTTCTGTCCCCTTTAGAGAAATGGATCCTTTTAAAAGCCTCAGCCAGAGAGAAGCAGTTTGAGGAAAAGAGGAAGAGGTGTAGTAAGTATCTAAATGTTTGTACTCTCTAAAGATACATGGGAAAAAATATTTACATCCAGCACATCCAGTCATGGGGCAGGGGTGGGGAGAGGTATATCCACACAAACCTGAGAGGAAACACCTTCAAGAACTGATGGTCATTTCTGAGTACTGGGATGTGGTTTATCTCACTTTTCTATATTTACTAATTTTCTAGAATGATTATACAATACCCTTATAATTGGGAGAAAATAAATGTTACTTAATTTTTGTTGGTTTAAAGAAGGAAACTTGGTCAGGTTTTAATTTTTTTCAAGGTTTCTGATCTTAACCTCAAAGAATTCATGTCAAGGAGGGGACTGATGAAACACTGGAAATGGCTAAAGTAAGGTTTGTGGACTCTCTCTCTCAAAGATGATTTTTCAAAACTAGCAAGACAATGGCATTTTCATGTCACGTCCAAACGTTTTTGCTCGAGGCAGCCCACAAGCACAGGGGACAATGGGAGCCCGGCTCCGCCTTGGGAGAGGCGCTGCAGCGCACTGGACACGCACACCTTCAGCAGCAGCTCCGACCACTTGCCACATGCCTGACTTTCAGCAAGTTGTTCCCCTGAGGCTTGGTTCCCACATCACTACAGGTAATACCATCTCCAGTGCCTGGCACCCAGCAGGCTCAATACAGGGTAGCCAGTCTTATCCTGATTCAAAAAGCCTTACATCAGAAATGAGAGTAAAACATTTCCTTTGTTAATGCTAGAGGAGTCCAAATATGTTTTGTATCATCAGGCAATTCAACATACACCTTAATATCACATTCCAAAGTTAGAATGTTCTTAACAGAACTTTTCAATCAGTGACTCCAACAAAAGAAGGTGAAATTCAACATGAAAATTGATTTTTTTTTTCCACTGAGAAAGCCACATGTCAGAATAGGGAAAAGATGGGGATAGGGGATGAAGAATAGCAAAATTAACTTAGTTCAATTGAAAAGCACTTTAATTTAACAAATTTATGTCCTGTGTCTCAAAAACATTTTCCTAAAAAGAAAGGCAGTCACAGTACATCTGAACCTACTCTGCCTAGTTGTTTTTGGGAAGATGCCAGAGGAGGGGGCAGTAAAGTTTCATTATCCCGGGAACTTTTTTCATTATCTTTTGGCAGCCGGAAGCCATTAAGTATCTGCAAGATGTTACTGGATGAGGCTGACCTGGCTGCAAAACAGTTAAATCCTGAAGGCAGAAACCTAGGCAAAGCTCTTAACTCCAGGACCTGTTAACGAGTCAATGGAGACTTCAGGGTCCCCCTGCATTTTGCCTGGAATCAGCCAGGCGCTCCGCACTGCTTTCACATTTGTGTGCCACATTTTAATCACGTCCACTCAGCATACCAAATATTGGCTGGTCTTATTCCCAGAACCATGTTCCCTGTAACCCCAGCCCTGGAAGGAACAGATTGAGGAAGAGTCAGGATCACTAGGCATGACAAACATGGGGGAAGAAATGCAAGGGACAAATCAGTGCTGGGTCGACCCCCTGCATTATAAGGATGGAGGGTCACTGGTTGAACTACAGGGTCCAGATGAGAGTGGGGCTAGTTCCAAAAACTTCCTGGAAAGTACACGTTGAGCAGAGTTTCAAAAGTGGGATGCTACCTGGATTAGTGGAGGGAGAAAAGGAGGCTTCGGATAGAGGAAAAGTTCAGTGTTGTGATCAGAGAAGCTGCCTGAAGCCCATGCATCTGCTGCTCAGATTTACGCAGAGAGACAAAGAGAAAGTGTTGGGGGGTTTCTGGGCAGCCCGGTCTCCGCTCTGTTTTTATCACACTGAAAACATGTCTGTTCCCACTCAGATGTGACAGGTGATCCTGGCAAGCCCACGTTAATCACGCCTCGTGGGGCACTCACTCACGCGGTGAACTCGTAGGCCAGGTTAACGAGGAGACAGTCGGCCAGGCTGAAGTTCAGGACATCACACATGCCGCGGATCTCGTCGGTGAAGGGCTGGGGCAGGGAGCCTTCCAGCTCCTTGACCGCCTTTCGCATTACCGCATGGACCCACTTGGGGACCGTATCCCTAGAAACGAAAAGCCAGGAGGGAGTTTGAGCTTAGATGTTGGAAGGGAGCGAGTGCATAGTCTGGGGGGTTGGGAGTATCTAAGGCTCCCATCCTTAGGGGTCAGCGCTCAGTGCCTTCCTCCCCAGAGAGCTGACGGCTCAGGTCCCGCATCGCCCGATCCGCAGCCTCCAGGAGAGAACAAAAAAACTTTCACAGAAGTAGAAAGGGCGAGAATGCCAGTCCCCAGAGGCGCGGACTTGGAGGGCCCGCGAGGCCCACAGAGAGGACGTGGGCTGTGTCCCCTATCAGTAGCTGAGCGGCCAGGGCAATATCTCGCGTGACACCCTGGCCTGGAATGTCTCAAGGACGGGTGTGCCACCGGTGACACCGAACCTGAAAGCCAAACCAGCCACGCCAGATCATCCCCAGCCTTGCCGCTGCCTAGAGCAGCAGCAAACACCAGTTCTGGTCCATGCCAACCCCTTCACACTCCAGAGGCCGGGATGAGGGGGAGGGGGTGGGGGGCAAGGCTGGCGCAGAGGGAGGGAGGGGGCGGCGAGTCTCGGTGCAAGCACCGTGGGACGCGCGCGCCTGGGCTATCCCGCACTCAGACCCGGGCAGACTGTCCCGGCGGACTCCTTCCTGCGCTCACCCGAGGATGTGCGCCATCGTGGCGCGCAAGAAGTCCAGGTCGAAGTGCTGCAGCACTGGTAGCCAGCGCAGCTCGGGCGCCACGTCCAGGCTCACGTTGAAGAGCGGCGGGTCTCGCGGCACGGAGGCGGCGGACACCCCGGCTCCGGCCCAAAGCAGCAGCAGCTGCAGCGCCAGCGCCGGGCGCGCCCCCGGGCCCGCAGTTTGCATGGCTCTGGCTGGGGCCACAATTAGGACCGTAGCGGCCCGCGCTGGGTGAAGCACTGAAGGAGGAGGAGGAGCCAGGGCGGTGCCGGGAGGCCTGGAGGCGGAGCCCGCGCGTGGCCTGACCTGCTCGGTCACCCAGGATCCGGAACGGCCAGATCAGCTGCTCCCGCCGCACTTCCCGTGCCTCCATCCCTCCCACCTGGCCGCAGCCGGAGTCCCGCAGCGCTCTCCCTCCCATATGGGTGCTAAATTTTGCAGCCCGAGACTGCTCACCCCCACTCCCTACCCCATCTCACCCACGTGAGCCAGGAGAGTGTAAACTGGCCTCGAGAGGGTTAAGAAAATGATTTTCAGTAGCGAAGAGGCAGCAGGAGAGTCCTATAGTGGTAGAAGGGGACCAGTCCCTCCCTCTCCGCCTTATTTGCTCATATTTAAATTCTAAAAAGGTTTATCTGGATTTTATAAGAGGAAGGAGAGCTTTTCTAAAAATTTTGTTCAAGAGGCCCACCTCCTTTATGT
Source organism: Macrotus californicus (assembly GCA_007922815.1). Classification (NCBI taxonomy): domain Eukaryota; kingdom Metazoa; phylum Chordata; class Mammalia; order Chiroptera; family Phyllostomidae; genus Macrotus; species Macrotus californicus. The sequence continues at coordinate 2,982 of VMDR010019536.1, read as the reverse complement.
TAAAAAAAATAAGCTAAAAAGTTACACTCACGTGCCAAGTATTTTTGGCGACTCTATCTCATTTAACTATCAAAGAAAGCCCAAAGACAGGGTCTACTAACTCATCCGTTTTTCTGGTGCTGAATACGAAGCTTGGAAAAGTTAAGTTGCCCCAGGTCACACAGCTGGAGAGCCTTCGCGCTGGCCTCTAGCCAGGCTGTCAGAATCCACACTGCACCTACAGTCTTTCACCTGAAGGGTCCTCACCTACCTCTGAGTCTCCAGTGTCTGGGAGACCCAACGCTTGTCTTGGGAAAATCACCTGACTTAGAAAGGATGAGACGTTTTTGATGGTCAGCAGGGTCGTCTGCAGTAAAATAGAGTAAATGTGTACAGGAAACTTGGAAAGTTTTCCCCAGGGTTTTTCTCCCTCTGTCAAATGGAATACACCATCACTATCTTTGATTTTTTTTTCCTGTTTTTATGGCCTACATGTCACTGGGTTAAAGTTTCACACCTTTGTTCCTGTTTCTTCCTGGTCTTTGCTTAAAATCTAAGTCAAGACCCAGGTCTGAATTTGTTTATTTGAAAAGTCTGAGTAACAGCAGTTGCCTGTGTAAGCCATAGGCGCACTGGGACAATCACCAAGGGAGCCAACGGGTTAGCTGTGTTCAAGGAGGTGTGCTTGCATTTCAAAGAAAAAGAAAAAAAGTGACTCCAGTCACTTAGAGACTGATACTAAAAAGATAAAAATTAAAAACAAATACAAGGGCTTTAAAACCACCATGATAAAATGTATTGAGTGAACAAATTTATAGTGTGTTAAAATAGGTATTATTCACAATTAGGCTGAACTAAATATAATTTTATATAATCTATTCTTCTACTATTAAAAAGTTATAGGTATGTTATAGGACAGTTTAAAACAAAGATGAAAAGGGAGATCTGAAATTGCAAAACTCTGTGCTCTCCCCTTCCCGCTGTTTCTGAGCTGTGCAGACTTCAGACGCCGCACACGGAGTTCATGGCTTACTGTGGGCCAGAGCCTCCAGTTTAAAAAATACTTCTGTGGGGAATAAAGGAAGATAGATGACTGTATCAGAGACTTTTCTTTTTAAATAGCTGGCATCTCATTTTGTTCAGTTTAAAAGCAGTGTGGTCGTTTAAAAAATCCCCCCTCCCCCACCCCCACTATGGGCTAAACTTAGTAACTTGCTTCTAATGGATAAGGCTGAGGTGTCCCTGACTTCCAAGACTAGGTGACTCAAGACTTTGCGGCCTCCTCCTTTCATTCTCCTGGACTGCTCGCACTGAACACCTGTCATGTCCTGGGCACACTGAAGAAAACCTATGAAAAAGCCCCTGACTGGAGGAGCTGAGACCTTTACCAAGACCCAACGAGGAACTGAGTCTTCTTCCTAATATAATCACGCATGGCTTAACACTGGGGACACATTTTGAGAAATGAGTTAGGTGATTTTGTCCAGACGATGGGATACTATTCAGCATTAAAAAGAAATGAGCAATCCCACCATGAAAAGGCATGGAGGCAACTGAAATGCATAGTACTAAATGAAAAAAGCTCATCTGCAAAGGCCACATACTGTTATGATTCCAATTCTATGATATTCTGAAAAGGCAAAACTTTTTAAAAAGTACAAAGATCAGTCAGTGGTTGTCAGGGGTAAGAGAAGGAAGAACAGGCAGAGCAAAGAGGTTTTTTAGGGCAGTGAAACTCCCTGTGTGATACTACAATGGTAGATCTGTGTCATTACACATGTCCAAACCCATGGAATGCACAGAACCCAGAGTGAACTCCAGCGTGAACCAGACTTGTGATGACGATGTGTCAGTGTAGGCTCATCAACTGTGACATGTTTAAAACTCTGGTAGGAGATATCGGTAATGGAGGAGGCTATGCCAAGGTGGGTGGAGCAGGGGATACTGAATATGGGAACTCTCTCTACATTCTGCTGTGAAAAGGTCTAAAACTGTCTAAAAAGGTCTAAATCTTTAGAAGGACCTAGAACCGTTTTTGAAAGTTCCCAGATCCAAAGCACACATGGGAACCTAGTTTGCCACAGAGATGGCACTGCCTATCTGTGGAGACACTTGCAACATTAAGTAATTGACAAAGAATTGGTATCCCAATATAAAGATCTCTACAAATCAATAAAAAAGAAAAACAAATGGATAGAAAAACAGGGAGATTGACTGGAGCTTTCCCTTTCAGGAACAAGCCCACACCTTTCTCTCCTCAGCGAGCATCTTTACTTTTTGCTCCTAAACTCTAAGGGTCCCGAGGAGACTTTCAACCAGGGGAGCCGTGGCGGCGGCAGCTTGTCCCGGACTAACCCTGTACCTGTCTCCAAGGTCCGCTTTTCTTTGACTTTTCAGTGAGCCAATAGCAACCCTGCCTTGGCTCACTTCTGTCACTGTGACTTTTACTTCCCAGTGAGGCATCAGCAGCCCTGCTTAGGCCCCCTCCTGATGCTTCTTCTATCCTAAGTCCCTCCTTGTTTCATTGTCCCTAGCTCTAATACACATACTCTCAAAGCAAGACAAAAAAGTGGGAAAATCAAATGACAAAAATCCACGTAAATACCCCTTCATCAACAGACTGTTCAGAGTTTGAGAGTCTAATAACACCAGTGTTGACTTGGATGAGCTAAAATAAGAACTCACTGAGTTGCTGGTAGGAACATGAATGTAGCATTACCTAGCAAAGTTGAAGAGTCATGGACCATACAACCCAGAATTCCATTTCTCAGTTTCTGTGTAAACTTTGGATAAAGAAGACTCTTTCACTTTTTAAATAGTGAAAACATGGACACAATCTAACTGTTCTGCAGTGGGGTAAATTGTGGATTTATGGATAAACAATGGAAAACTCTGAAACAGCTAAAATGAAAGAAACTTCATTTATTAAGAATCTAATGTTAAGTTACTTAACAAAAAAATATATACAATACCATTTGTGTTAAATTTTAAAAGATACTAAAT
>VMDR010019535.1:0-18259 GCA_007922815.1 Macrotus californicus | reverse complement strand
ACAGTGGCGATTTGGAGGAGAGAAGGGGGCAGGTGTGGGGATAGAAAGGAAGCTGGAAAATCATGGCAGCATATGCTCCTGAAATTAATGAGCATCAATTTTTTTTTCAATCTCAGATTTGTGCTGAACTTTTAAAGATTTTTAAAAGGAATGTTATAATTTAAGGAGAGTTTTATAGACTTAAAGCAGTAAGTTCATCGCCTCATTCAAGGCTGGGGGTTCTAACTCAGCCTGAGCCCACGTGATAGGGCTTCCCCCACCCCGACCCGATCTGTCTGTCCTGGGAATACCAGCAGTCAACCAGAGGTGGAGGTGTGTGGCCAAGACAATGGACTGTCCACTTTCATGTTAATTTCGTAGGGCTGCCGTAACAAAGGACTACAAATTGCAAGGTGTAAGCAGAAGTGCATTGTCCCCCAGAGCCGAAAGCTGGAAGGCTGAGACCCAGGTGCTGGCAGGGCTGGTTCCTTCTGAGGGCTGTGAGGGAAGGATCTCTTCTAGTCTCTCTCTTCACCTAGTAAGGTGGCTATCTTCTTTCTGTGTCTCCTCACATTGTCTTCTCTCTTTGAGTGTCTCTGTCTCCAAATGCCCCATTTGAAAGGAACAGCAGTTCTATTGGACCAAGGCCCACCCTAATCACCTCACTTTACACCTGTCAGAATGGCCATCATAAATCAACAAACAACAAGTGCTAGTGAGGCTGTGGAGAAAAGGGAACCCTTGTACACTGTTGGTAGGAATGCAGACTGCTGCAGCCACTGTGGAAAACAAAATGGAATTTCCTCAAAACACTCAAAATGGAGCTGCCATTTGACCCAGCAATTCCAGTGCTGGGATTACACCCTAAGAATTCTGAAACACCAATTCAAAAGAACCTATGCACCCCATTGTTCATAGCAGCACAATTTACAATAGCCAAGTGCTGGAAGCAACCTAAGTGCCCATCAGTCAATGAGTGGATCAAAAAACTGTGGTACGTTTACACAATGGAATTCTACGCAGCAGAGAAAGAAGGAGATCCTACCCTTTGCAACAGCATGGATGGAACTAGAGAGCATTATACCAAGCAAAATAAGCTAAGTGGTGAGGGAGAAATACCATATGATCTCACCTTTAACTGGAACATAATCAACAAAACAAACAAGTGAGCAGAATATAACCAGAGACATTGAAATTAAGAACAAACTGAGAGTACCCAGAGGGGAGGTGGGAAGCAATAATGGGGGGGGGAGTGGAAGGGTTTTCAGGAATATCTATAAAGCTATAAAGGACACATGGACAAAACCCAGTGGTTGTGGGATCAGGGGTAGGGGGTAGTGGTGGTGGGGAAAATGGAGACAACTGTACTTGAACAACAATAAAAAAACTATGGTACATTTACATGATGGAATACTATGCAGCAGAAAGAAAGAAGGAGCTCCTACTTTTCACGACAGCATGGATGGAACAGGAGAGTACTGTGCTAAGTGAAATAAGCCAGGCAGTGAAAGACAAATACCATATGATCACACCTATAAGTGGAATCTAATCAACAAAACAAACAAGTGAGCAAAATAAAAACAGAGACATGGAAATAAAGAACAAACTGACAATGACCAGAGGGGAGAGGGGAGGGGATAGTGGGGGGAAAAGGTGGAAGGGTCAAGTCAAGAAATGTGTATAAAGGACCCATGGACAAAGACGATGTGGGGAGAATTGAACATGGGAGGTGGGGGTGGGTAGGGTGGGGGAGACTAATGGGGCAAAATGGGGACAACTATAATTGCACAACAATAAAAAAGAATTTTTATATTAAAAAATGGGAAAATGCAGCACTGTATATAAATGTCTAATCATTGTGCTATATACTTGAAACTAATATAATGCTGTATGTCAGCTATAATTTTCAAATAAATTTTTAAAATCTAAAAAAGAAAGAACATCAGTCCTATTGGACTAAGGCCCACCCTAATGACTTCACTTTAACTTGATAACCTCTGTAAAGATCTTATCTCCAGGTACAATCTCATCTGAGATGGGGACTTCAACACAGGAATGTGGGGGTTGGGGATACAGTCCAACCCCTAACAGCTTGACAATACCAGAAATACTGGATTAAGTCTGTTGTTCAAAGTTATCAAAGTGGCTTGAGAGAGAATTTAAAAACTTGACATTGTGTGTGTGTGTAAAAAGTCATGATAAGTTTGTATCTAATGATCTAAGGTAGAAGAAAATAAATCAAGAAATTGATAACATAAACACCTTATTTGAATTTGCACAGGTAACCAAAAGAATCACTGAGCCTGAAAACCATTAAAAATGGTTTCCTCTGAAGCATTGGGGCTGGGGCAAGAGTGAATTACTTATTTTCATTATAGAGTCTATTCAATTATTTTACTTTTTAAAACTATGTGTATGTATTTTGATTAACTTTAATTAAAAATTAAACTAAAGGTTTCAATCCCTTCTAATTATGATAGTAATTGGCAATCATAAAAAAGTAAGAATAGTCTTGGAAGATCAAGTAACATGATCTGACCTGCTAAAAACAAGTATGACATCCCTACGCAGGATGCTGGCAACTGGCAGTGAAAGATCACAGGACTAAGGAATGGAGCTGCCTTTTTTCACCAGCAGAGGCAGTGTCTGGTGGGAAGGTGTTGCGAGACAGAGTATAAAACTGAAAATGCAGTTTTAGGATTAGAGGAGAGAGACTAAGGCTGGGAGTATCCTCGATTTTTTTCCGCAGACACATCACTCATTCGTTTTATGGTTTTGAATACGACACTTAACCTTTCTATCTCACTGAAAATATATTTTATTGTCTGTAACATGGGGAAAATAATATTATTTTTCTTGATTTATAATTTTACAACCATTTAATTTTTAAAGAGTCTCTTTTCTTATTTGTATATATATCATATATATACTTGTGTGCATATATGTATATATACTTATTTTGCTGTCAGATACAGTACAATTTTATTGCTGTACTGTAATAAATTCTCCCTCAAAGGACTTCTAAAGATCAGAAAAACTCACCCTGCTTCTGACTCTCCATGGCAAAGTTTCTGTCATCTGAGTTGTGAATAAGAAGTAAAAACCTATGGCCCAATAGAGGAATTAAATAGGAACATATTGGTTCTGGATATGAAAGTGTCACTTAAAGAATAATTTGCAATGACCTCACTCTAACTGCTAATCGGTTTAAATGAGCTCCATATTGACTATGGACAGAAACAAGCCAGCAAGCCAGCAAGCAAACAAACAACCATGTGTATGCACAATGAGACTCTGCAAAGCCTGTTCCTGCAGAGAACCAGAAACTGAATATGGAGAAGCTCTTTTCTAGCTGTAATGAGCCACCTGCCTCCAGTGATAAAGCCCAGAGGAAGGAGAGGAAACATGCTGGACCAGAAGCCATCTCTAGCTGTGTGCAGCAGGGTCTCTGTAGGGAAGCAATCTTTTGTAGAATGTCACCAGACTGTCAGGGCATGTGAGGCTATGTCTTGGGTTAGTTTACATTCAATCATTATTTTAAGTGTCATCATTTACTTTTTTTATGCACCCTCAACTGAAACAGATGAGAATTAAAAGTGCAAATTTCATTTTCATGAAACAGTCATCAACTGTTCACTAAGTGTAGTCACCTTGCTGGTGTTACAGATCACAGGAAAAAAGGCAGGCAGGGGACAGAGGGAAGCCTTTGAAGTGAAAGGGATCTTCAGGCTGAGGAAACCATTATTATGGATCATTGGGAAAGAAACAGGTCAAACGCATCATCTACTTTATGGACACATGCATTGCCCATTTGATTTGGTTTTGCTGTTGCTAGGACCACAGTACAGGAAGAGAAGACTGCAGAGACGTGATGCCTGAAGAGGGAACACAGTTAAAACTGGTACTGCAGAGACCCAACCCTGAGATTCGCTGGGGAAAGAGTGCAGAGACAACAGGAGTGAAAGGAAGGGAGGAATAGAAAGGGCAGGAGCCTGAAGATCGACGTTTAGAAAGCATGATAGTTATACGGCTCTTCAGTGACAATGGTATGAATGTTGTCAGTTCTTTCTAACAGATGTTAATTGTTTAAAAAGCACAACTGTTTCTCCAATATGAAGCTACTAATTTGGTAACCCTTCTGTTCTTTTCTTTCACAGAAGTTCTCACTTGTCCTGCTGTTTTGAATAAATAAAATACAGATATTCAACAATGACTACCCATTTTAAAACATTAACAAAATTCTAATTATAAAAGGGGATGATTTTCTAAAACTAATGTTTACCAAAAATGCCCATTCTGCAAAAATTATTGAACTATATTGATGAATGTACTCCTTTCACAAAGCATAACTTTCTTTCTTATAAGTTAGGTTAAAATTTGAATATTAAACTATTAGTAGCAATGCAAATCTTAGATTTCTCCAAAAGCCTAAACAACCTTTTTTTTAAAAGAGAAAGCTAAGATAATAACATGTAATACAAATAATACAGGTATTAGTTTAGGAGATTATTTGAATTAAAGCATTAAAATTTTTATGAATTAACTTGATACATAATGAAAAAATGATGAATAGTATTAAAATACATAATTTTCTTCATTTATTTCCATACATGTAGAAAGGTCAATGATTAAGAAGATAAAATAGGTGGGCTGGGGAGGAGATTTCCAAGAAATGTGCATTTAAAGGTAAAATCATTTGGGAGATGCAGTGCTTGCATCAGTGAAGGCCAGCCGACGTGGAATGGTAGCAGACACCGTGAGAGAACACACACCCACAGGACAGCCAATCCCACTGGTTGACAAGGCACGTGAGGGTGATAGGCTGTATCATTTTAAACATGGCTGGGCTCTGGCTCTGCCGCTGGTCCAACTTCCTACAATTCTGAGCTCAACTGAGTCACTACTACCCTTTCCCTTGTGTGCTTCGGAATCAAAATGTCTATTTTTATCATGAGCAGGAAATCATCTTCATTGATTCAATTATCTGTACGGTGCCTTGTCCAGGGACATGTGTAATATGTACAGGACACATGAAAAGTAGGACAAATGGCAGGGAAGGTTCAGAGTCTTGTTCTTGAGCAAAACAAAACAAAATTAAATAACATTGCAGCAGAAAGATTTGAGAGACGACTGTAATAACCTCACCAACTCGGCCAATCCATTTTTGGAGCTGAAACTTTAGAAAGGCAAAGAGGTTTGCAAAAGCCACCAAACTATGATGGCAAAACCAACTTAGCAGGTTTCTGTGTGTGTGTGTGGGCGTGCGGGGGGAGTGTGGGAGGTGGTATTTTAGGATTGGAGAATAAGTAAGGGAGGGGCTGGAGGAGGTATGAGCTGCACAGCACAACATTCAAATTTTGAAAAGTCCAAATATTCAATTCTCTCAGTGCTTCAAGTCTTTTGGTTTTAAGCTCACTACTGTTTCGACTGAATGTCATTCCTCAAGCATAACAGAGTAATCAAAGCAGTATTCAGTTCTGTGAGATTTATAGTCCTGCCTGATATTAGGATTCGAAGCTGTGTAGCAAAAAATAGGGGACTAGTCAAAGTTTTTTTGAAACAAACAAACAGAAAAGGATAAAGTCCACACTCTCTTCATTTGGTTCCCATCTCCCACGCAGGAGGACTCTCTGTTGAGATAGCATCATCCTCTCTGTAACTGTATGAATTCCAAGGAGATTTGGAGTGTGTGGGGGTGGAGAGGTGGGAGCAGACAGCACCAGGGACCAAGAAGCCATAGGGAGTGCAGGGTCCCATTTTCAGGTAAATGACCTTGCTAATGAAGAAAACCACACTGGAATGCCAACTGTGACTTCAATAGAAATCTCCAAAAATTTACTCTAGATTTAACTTCCTATATAAAGCCTGCCTCAGAATTTTCCATAACCTATTAAAACATTTTAATGAACATCACATTGAGATGGAAGGAGGCCATTATAGTGAACTTCCATTGTGGGGAGAATTCGCATTAACAGCTAAAAGGGTATCGGTCTCTTGCGCCTTAGCAACTGCAAGTGATTTCTTATCAATTTTCTCTTCCTGCTTCTAAGACGACCTTGTTCTTTTCCTTCCTAATTAATAATCCCAGGGGAGGTTAGTCTGAGAAAATGGTTATGAAAAAAATGCCAGGTTTACAATTGTGCTTATTTTCAAACTAACATTCAGAAAGAGACAATTCAACTGTTCCCTCTTGCTCTGTAGGCTGTTCTGCACGGAGGGCACTGAGTTGTGGGGATTACCATGTCCCAACAAAACTTGGATAACAACAACACTGATGTCTAACATTTGTGGAGTTCTCACAGTATGCCAGCTACTGTTTCAAATGTCGTACATGTATTAACTCACACCTCATAACAATTTTACAAGGTCAGCGCTGACATTATTTCCATTCTATGCATAAGGAAACTGAGGCAGAGAGAGATTAAATAACTGGTCCAAGTGTTAGAACCAGGATTAAAGTGAGGGAATTTGGTTGTTATTAATTTATAAGCTATGCATTGCTCCTACTGGACAAAATGTAGGTTCCATGGTTCAACTTGGCATTCACCCCCAGGAAACTACTAGAGAGAGATCCGCCCAGAATTTAGTGGTTCAGTGAGATTTGTGAATTCTCGAATCCTGAAACATTAGAGATTAAATGTACTCTAGGAATCTTGTATTCTAAGGCGCCATTTTACAACCGAAGATCCTGAGAAACTTTATGAAACTTGCACATAAGAGAACTAAAAATAATACACAGAACTGGAGGTTGTACCTGGGTCCTCAAAACACCTTTATTCTTCTTCCTTTGACCCTGCATTGATTGAGTCTCTGAGTGCTGGGAGAATGAGCTGCCTTATCCTATGCCGAGGAGCTTATTTGTACAGATATAAATAACTTCAATAAATGTTAGCTACTGTATACCAATGCCCGTCTCAGCCTCTGAGCTACCTGTGGGCACAGTGGAGTGGGCTGAGAAATGACAATCCAGTTTCTCTGTCTACCAGTCCTGCTTCCTTTCGTTTCCTTCCCACAGGTATGAATGGCAAAAGCCCTACCCAGCAAACTTCCTGCAGGCTAAACTCTATCTCAGAGTCTGCTTTTAGGGACACCAGACAGGTGACATTTATCTATGTGTTTCCATGAAATTCAGCAATCCTTACAAATAAAAAACAAACAAACCAAGGACAGGTGTGTACATGCAAAAAACAAGAGCATAAATTTATGTATGTATGTATAATATATGTTCATATTTCATTTATATTTTGTCTCAGATATAAACAGGGAGAGAGAGAGAGAGAGAGAGAGAGAGAGAGAGAATCTATCATATCTCTCTGAATCATCCATCCCTTATCTCAAGGTGGCAGATGTCCATGATCAGAGAATTGTTTCCTTAGAACGGATGTACTTGGCCACGGTGTTTCGTGCTCATTGTTAGTAGATCAGACTTTGACATTGCTGAGCCTCCCTGTTACCTTACTTCAACTACCCTTAGAATGGAAACTGGGAGGGACCAGTTCCAGCTTGGAAACATCATGCGAACTGTGTTTGTTTCCTTGGGCTGCTGTAACAATGGATCTCATGATGCCTTACCACAATGGAAATACACTCTCTCACAGCTCTGGAGGCTATGAGTCTGAAGGCAAGGTGTCAGCAGGACACGCTCCTTCAGAGAGCTCTGGGGAAGAATGCTTCTTTGTCTCTTTCAGCTTCTGGAGGCACCCATTGGCCCTTGGCTAGTGGCAGCATCACTCCCATCTTGCCTCTGCCTTCACTAAGCCTTCCTCCCTGTGTGTCTGTATCTCTGAGTCCTGCCTGTTACAGGAACACCAGTCATTGGATGTAGGGCCCACTTTACATTGAGTGATCTTATTTTGAGATACTCAATTACATTTAAGTCCACAAAGAGTCACATTCTGAGGTTACGGGTAGATACAAATTTGGGAGGATGCTATTTAATCCGCTACATGGACAAACAAGTTATTCCCACTGCAGCCCCTCTTACTGGCACTTGGCTCTTTGTTAATAATCTCACCTGATCTGTTCCTTTGGAGAGCATGGTCAGCTTCCCATGAGACTCTCTCCTTCGATATTGTGCCATCAGAATCTGGATGTGTTTAATTGAATAGGTCCTATACCCTAATCACATTGACTGGGAAAACTACTGACCACACAAGGACAAGTCTGTTATTGCCTCAACTACTTTATCTGGCTCTGGAAGGCCCCTGTTTGACAACATTGGAAATTTATGGGTTTGACTGCTAGGTTATTATGACCCCTGTGGAAAATTATTTTACCCACTGTAAATATTAAAAATTAAAAATTTTACTACTGGAACCATAAAGTTGCTTTTCTTATAGAGCAATTGAACATAAAAATATTTTATAGAGGACAATCTGTAAAACATAGGCTGAGATCTATTGTATCTTTCTTTATCCCTAGTTAGCTATACACAAAGAAATAGATTCTTCATTTGATACTTTCCCAAGGTCCCTACATGATGACCTGGAGAGCTTGGATTTGAACTCGTGCCTGCCTGACCACCGAGCTCACGCTTCTTTAGTATCACTTAGCCAATGAGGAGAGAGGCCAGGCCTTAGTCTCAGAGTTTCTGGTCATCCGTGTTCTCTTTTACCACCCTCAATGATGTTCCATAACCATGAAATGGAAGCAAAATGGCAGAGCGTCTCATCTGAGGGAGGACAGACAATATAACCTTCAAGTTATTTTTAGTTGCCAAAAGCTTTGTTTCATTCTAAGCCTTGCCTTCTTCCAATCTAGACCAGAGCAAATCTATTTTTGTTTACACAGGCTGGCATGTCTTGTGTGATAACCAATAAAGGCAGGAGAGAAGAAGCGCTATACCCTGTTGATGACCCATTCACATCCCCAGTTTCCATGAAATAAAAATTAGCCTCATTATGATTGGTAAATGTGTTCAAGCATAATTCAATAATAGGCTCGATCTTCTTTTAAAATAAAGCTCTATTCCAAGATCACTTTTCTTAGTAGAGTAAAGCTGTGTCTGGAAACAAAAACATCAGCTCATCGTGACTCAGGTCCTTACTATTTCTAGATGTGTGTGCTTTTTTCTTTGACATTTAGAAACTTTACACCCTTCAACAGGCCTGCACGAGAAAAACTTGCTACAAATTTCAACCTGCCGGAATGTACCTTTTGTTGTCAAGCAAATTGAAGTTGACTCTTGTCGGTTTCAACATAATTTCATAATTCTTATTTTGTGCCCATTGTTCCTTGTTAATCTCCATTGTTCTAAGATTTGACAGCGGTTACCCGCATAACCATCACATTAATTATTATCATAAGGAAGATTGCTTACAATTGAGTGTGATTGCTTGACTCTGTAATTTTCTATGAAGCCAATGGGATTTTCAGTGGCCAGCAGGAGTGGGTTATAAAACTGAAGAATTCTCCCGAATTTCCTTTTGTTCTTGTCTAGCCTGCAAGAACTTAACTAATTTGCATACTTGAAACTGGTCTCTGTTATTAAAGAGTCATATTTCAGAGCCTTTGCCTTTCTGGCACACTTCACTCAGCCCTCCATTCAATCCTGTCTTTACCCAGAGGCTCCAATCCCTCCCACACAAGGGACTGGTTTCAGTTGTGGGCCACCACAACAGGGTCACCATGAATAGAAATGTATATGCACATTGGGCACTGGGTGTGACAAATTCAGAGGGAAAGCTTAAAGCTTATCTGAGGGAACAGTATCAGTAAGGACAATGCATATTTTTTCACAAATGCATTTGAATAATAAAGGACTCATTGTAGTGGTGACAGGCTGAACTGGTTCTCCAGAGTTCAGAGATGGAAGCCTTAACCCTCAGTGTGACTGCATTTTGAGACAGGGACTGGGAAGAGGCGGTTAAGATTACCTGAGGTCCTCTAACTAGACCTCATCCAAGATGACTGGGTTCTCACGTAGGGATGTACCCACACGGAACTCAGGCCATGTGGGGACACAGTGAGAAGGCAGCTGTCCACAAGCCAAAGAGGGAGCCCTCAGGAAAAACAAACCCAACCTACACCTTGACTTTGGACTTCCAGCTCCACAACTGTGAGAAAATTAGCCTAAGAGCTTTCTCTGGCCAGTGAAGCTGCTCTGGCCGTGTGCACAGCTGGCCAGAAGTGCCAGAGATTCGGCTCCAATTGACCACAGTCATCATCTGCTGTATCAGGCACCTTTTGTAGGCTTCTTTCCATTTTCTTCTCACTTTCCTACTTTCCACCTAGTGTCCCCTGGGCCCCCCTCCCAAATAAACAACTTGCACTGAATACTTGTCTCCGTGTGGTCTTCCTTTAAGGGAACTCAAACTAAGGGAGCCACTTGGGGTTGCTGTGATGACTACAGTTCCTTCTCCGTGAGAAGCGCCTACCCAATTCAATGACGGGCTCGATCTTCTTTTACAATAAAGCTCCATTCTAAGGTAATTTTCTGAGGAGTGCAGTAAAACTATGTCTTAGACACAAAAACAATACTTGATGTTCAATAGTAGCAGCTCAGTAAATGTCATTGCAGAGATGCCTTGGACTCCTTTCGTTCCTCTGGCCTCTATCCTATAGTAAATTCGGAGCTAATAAGCATCTCCTCTTTCCTCAGCCCATATATCTCAAGAACAAGGTTCACCGCTCTCCCTGGGAGAAGAGCTCATAAAGATGAACCAAGGAGCTCAGTGCATCAGAGGACTCAGTGTGGTTCCCCACAGCAGCCAGAACCCGTTGTCAGGGTAGGTCAGGCCGAGACCTTCCCATGGCCTGGGACTGGACGTCATAAACCTGACATTCCTTCCTCACCTGTATGAGTTGTTCCCCTTTCGGTGGAGTAGGAAAAGTGATGTGGTTGGACGGGGGATTTCGGAGGGACAGTATCATTGTGCACCAAAAACCCCTAAAATAAATTACAATTACGCATCACAATTTGTCTTAGTGTGGCACGCAGAACACAATGCCGACACCAGAGCCCTGGATACTCTTACCAATTGTGTTTGCCTTGGGAGGGTCACTGAATTTTCTCTGCGTCTGAGGTGGCGAAAACTCAAATGCTCACTTGTAAGTTTAAATTCGGGTTTGTAAAGAACTCACACAACTCAGAAGTGCAGAGGATTCGACAGAAGCAAAATATTCCAGATTATCATCCATATTATTTGAAATGGTGATGTTTAACAATCGGATGGTGCCTTACAGGGGCCCAGCCTGTACCATCTGCAAGCAGTGAGTCACTTCTGAGGCGCACGGAGAGCAGCAGAGGCGGTGCTGCAGGCCACGGTGCAAAATACGCAGGGTATGGATCATCTGACCGAAAATCAATGTGCTGCTTTTTCGTGCTTATGCATGGAAATACAAAAGTGAAACTGATATGAAACAAAAATGAAACAGATCTACCTCGTTCTGTTGACCTGGATAATTAAAGAACAGAATTGACCCAAGAGCATATAGGATAAGTAAATGGGTTTTTAGAGATTTTCTGCAGCATTTGCAAACATAACGTGTGTCTTATGCCCTTTCTTCAGTGAGTGCAAATGACTGCGTGCTTTTTCTCACCATCCAAACGTGGAACCTTGGAGCTAGCTCTGCCGACTCCAGGGCCTTCAGGGAATATGTGCCCATAGGAAGAAAGGGAAAGGGGGCCGTTTCATCAGAGGAAGAGTGCACAGCCTTCCCCAACACGGCCAAAAACCTGGCGCGTTTCTCGCCCACACCTGGAGTGTTTTGTCTTCCGCTTTAGCATATTCTCCTTTTCCTTTTCAACCTTTCCACCCAGATCTGAGCCACCGAAGCTTGTTGCGTCTCACTCCGCGTTGCTCTCGCACCCTTTCCTCTCTGCTTATAGCAGTCGCTCTCCCTGAGCCCATCTCCCTCGGACTTCCACAGGGTTCTCATAGGGGCACCTTTGTTTTTACGAATTTTTTTGAGCTATTCAAGATTGTATACTGAATGTAATGTTTAAATAACCCTTTGGTCCTAGGCTTCTGCTGAAGACATGCTGAAGCTTCCCGTCCCCAACAGTCTCAAGCGCAGACTTGCTGGAGGATGGGGCCAACTCTTACCTGGAAGTAGGCCACCTTTCCTGTTTTGTGTCCCATTCCGGACTTACACTCTACCTCCCAACTAACTAAACTATTTTTTCTCCTGGGAGTACTGAGCTTCCCATTGTTACAGTTTGGCTTCTATTGTTGAACTCTGCTTATAACCCTCCCTTGGCCCCTGTCCATTTATTTAGCTCTTCCTAGCTTCTAGATGTCCAATTTACAGAAAGCATCTTCTTCCAATAAATTTCTCCTTTATCCTATGACTCAAAATACCTGCTCCCTCATGTGAGATGCTATGCCACGCATCACCCTTAACTATTAGTAATTTTTGCTAATAATGATAATAAGAATTAACGGTCACTATCTGCCACATGTGTGAGTTATCTTTCTATATGTCTCATATGTGATCTCTGAGACTAGATTCCACTATGTTTTCAGGTTAGAGAAAAGAAATTTATCTATAAACTTTTAGAAACCCAGTGAAAAGTCTTAGTACGTCTCTTTGTTAGCATGGTTATTAGGTGCTAGCAGACATAGTTTGTCAAGTCACAGTGACAGGTCACCTCACAGGTCTGTGTTAACCAGATACAGGTACACATCAGAAATTAAAGGTGGACTAGTTTGTAAATCACTTGTTTGATATATATTTATAGATAAATAGATTCTACTTATTGAATAAATACATGTAAAATACATAGTTAATTGATTTTTATTTTAATAGATAAGCCTTTTATTTTGGATGATGAAAATGTTCTAAAATGTATTGTGATTATGGTTGCACAAATGTGCATTTAACCCAGATGAACTATATGGTATTTAAATAATTTTTCCTTTTTATCAATTTATTGGGGTGACACATTTTAACAAAATTGCACAGCTTCAGGTGCCCAATTCTACAACACATCATGTGTACACTGCACTGTGTTCACCACCCCAAGTCAAGCATCCATCCATCACCATTTGCCTCTCCTGTACCCTCCTCCACCGCCTACCCCTCGGCAATCATCACACTGTTGTCCGTGTTCATGAGATTTTTTTCTCTTCTTTCCCTTTTTTTCCCTCAGTCTCTCCACCTCCTAAAACAGTTCCCCATAACAGCTGCCAGCCTACTCTCCGTGAGCCTGTCATCATTGTGCTTGTTAGTTCGTATTGTTTATTAGATTCCACATATGAGTGAAATCATATGGTACTTGTCTTTCTGTTTAAATTATATTATCATACCTAAATATGATAGTTTCTTAAATAGATGTGCTTAAATTATAAAAAGAATTCATCATCCCACATTGACCACTCAACTTTCAGCTTAATATCCTCTTGAAATGTCTAAATTACAAGGTGAATATTATACCTCTTGCCATTATTTCCTTTCCCTTCATACTTCACGGGGCTTTAAAACTATACATAAAATTTATGTAGACTCCACAATTTCCATTCGTCATATTCTCTGCCATGGCCACATTGAAAAAAGCCATGAGGAAAATTAGACCAAACTGATTTATAAGTTCAGACAGGCACATACTTTAACACTAAGAGTCTATTTGCCTTACTAGGTTTTCACTTAAATCTGCTGTGAAGAGATCGCGGCCCTTTCAGATGGAGTGAAGGCAAATGTAAGTCCTGCTTTGAGAAAAAGCTGTGTTACGCAGTAGTCTCATTCCGAATGCCACCCACTTAACCTGAATATTTCCCTCAATCAATACAGGATTGACTTAATTCCCTTCTAATTGAACTTCTTCTGTTCCTGTATCGGCACACTGGGAGTTATTATCACTCTGTCTCTGCCAAATGCCACTGGTGAAGACTGTTCGGAGCCCTCCCAGGCCTCCCATCCCCAAAGTGTAGGGTTACTCACAGTGTCTCCTACAGCTTAGAGCACATCCGTGTTCTCAAGTGTCCTGTCCCATCTCTACGTGGTCGACATGGATGTTCACTGAAAGCGAATGGTGTAATTGGACCAAATAAAACATATACACTTGTATGCACATAATTTCCATCAACACTCTGCAGGACTAGAGACTGATTCCTCCAGTCTGATTTTCCTGGTCTCAGCTTCTTTAAAGCCTCTTGAGTGCTTACTACTTACAGTTTTCGTATATATCTTCTCTTTAACTTAACATTTTCCCCCCTTCATAACATTTTAAGGTTCAGTGCTTGAATGAGGGTGGCGCAATGAAAGGTGCAAGTGATGCGTTCAGAAGTTGGGCTTGCTTCTCTAATAACCCAGAATGGAATCTTCAGACTCGTGACCTTTGACTCTCATCTGTCCTTGACCATGCAATCTGATCAGCGGCCCTTGCCTGTTTATCTTCTCCCACAGGCTAACTTGGCACTGGTATGAGGCCAGGTGGGGGTGGGAGAGGGGTGGAAGGACTAGCAAAAGAGAGGAAGTCCTAAAAGAAATGAGGACCATCGACTCCACTTCACTTTCACTTGGCTTTCCTCTCATCATCCGCCATTGGATTGGGTCTCTGCCTTGGGAAATAGTGGGAACAAAATCACTCTAGTTGGACAGTGCCATGAGAATCTAACCACAGGTGGGTCTGCTGCAGCTTACAGTGAGTGTTCCCCTAAGTCAGAGCAACAGACTAGGCACTGAACTATGCCCCAGAGAACTTGATTACAGGTGATCGGACCTCAAACAAGAAAAAAAACATTTACTGTCCTAAATTCATAGACACTGTTGAAGAAGTACTGCAGAAATTTTAATGGAAAAAAGTATGCTTGTAGAAAAAGAAACAGTATATGTAACATTACTAATATCCATAACATAAAAATAGCGTCATGTAATGTAGGCATGGGAAAATGTGAATATATGACATGTTTTTTTAAAATCACAAGATATTTGAATGAAGCACAGTAAATGGTCTTTTAAAATTATTAAAATATATTAAAGATCTTCTTTCTATTATAAAATACATAATATAAAAATAGATGTTTTCATTCCCATGATAAGGAACAAATATTTTATACTGCTATGTTATTTAAATATGTGCCATTGTTTTAAAAGGAAAAACATTCTAAAAATTGCAATGGCATTCACATCTAGAATCTCTGAGAACTGAAGAGTCTAATTATCTAAAGAAATCAAGTATAAATGATAAAATGAATATATTTGTGTTTAATTGTAACATTGTGAAGTTTAATGAAATCAAACAACCTTGAAGGGATGTAGGTGATGGTCAATGTATCACATTTGGATTTACAGATTAATATTAAAAGAAAACAACCTGATTCATTTTTGTTTATTGCAGTATTCAAACCAAGAGAAACTCCTGGGACTTATTGGAAAGACAAATTAAAACAACAGATGGACTTGCAGTTGCCTGCATAAAAATGTGTTTCACAAAGCCTCTTGATGATTTCAGGGATTATAAGGTGTTCTACTATTTCATTTCAAATAAAGAACACTACATTTTTCCCTCTTACTAGGTTGTCAATCTCTGAAGGTACCAAAGAAAATGATTTGAAAATATCATGAAAGTATTTTCTCAGGCTTTTTATAAGACACTTCTTGTAAGATACATATAAGGCTCACTACTTTTTTAATGATAAAAAGAAGAAAAAAAAATGTAAGCAGTTTCTCTCTCCCAAAGTATGAATCTTCATATTACATGATAATAATTATTTTTATGGAATATAATTTTGACATGGCTTTTAAAGAGAAAATATCCAATTCTTATTATATCTTTATTTAATATGATTAAAAGATTTTATTCTCAATTTATGGGTCACTGAGTTAAGCCAGTCAGTCCAACAGTGGCCATGGTAGCACTTGGCTTTGTAACATTTTAATCCTAGAGATTTGGGTCTATGGACAGGCCATTTTGTTCTGTATTGCTATTGAAGATGCTTTGGATAAATAAATACTTTCATAAGAAAACTTCAGTTCTTGATTGGAGATTCATGCAGACATCCAAAATATATAATGGGAGCCTCTAGTGGGGAAAATGCCTAATTTTAAAGTGTTTAATTCTACTGATTGTACTAAAAGTTCATGGAAAGACAACTATATGCTTATAAAATAAGGTCTCAAACTGGGCCTCGAGGGTTTTTGCTTCTAGTAACTGCAAAGCGGCATTTGGTAATCCAACTCTTTTTCTGAGAGAAACTAGAAAGGCTGGATTGTTTTTTTTTTTAAAAAAAAAACCTGTCTGAAAGCATTAGAGAGATGAAAAGGGGACGAAAGGATAACAATCCCAAAAAGAAATGAAAGTCCCCAAAGAAATAAGCCCAACATTCATCACCACATTTTTCTTTCAGGCATTTATTGATTCTCAAGAGATGACAGCAGTTGAAGAGCTGAGCCTAGCTCCCGGCAACACTGTGACTGGCAGCAAACAAAAATTGGAGCATGTGGCCCACAAAGGAAAAGGGAATGTGCTCACCACTCTAGACCCTCAGTAGAAGCTGGTGGAGGACTGTATTCGAATACCATGTGTAAACACATGGATTGGTTCTCACAGAGACTGAAATCCAACCTGAAGTCAGA
The DNA here is from genome assembly GCA_007922815.1 of Macrotus californicus. Lineage (NCBI taxonomy): Eukaryota > Metazoa > Chordata > Mammalia > Chiroptera > Phyllostomidae > Macrotus > Macrotus californicus. Next base: position 1,762 of record VMDR010019535.1, on the reverse strand, counting down.
TCTTTTCTTGATTGGTTTAGGGGATCTGTCCTTAGCCCAGATGCTTACTGGAAGCAAAACTAAATACTCTCTAGACATCATTATCTCTAAATGTTTTCATAAGTTATATGGAACACTCAGTAAATATTCACAATGCTTTCCATGACACAAAAATAAAAGAATGAACACAAAAGAAAATACATAGAAGAAACAAATACAGAAAGGTCTGCATATTGAAGTTACTAGATATAAACTTTAAAATAACTATTATTAATGTGCTAAACTATAGACAACATGATGGGAAATTTTATTTGAGGACTGGAAACAACAAAAAGAATCCAGTGGAAATTCTACAACTAAAGACTATAATAACCTATGTGAAAATTAGTAGATGGGTTTAATAAAGGTTAGACAAATCAGGAGAGAGGATTAGTGAACTGGAAGATAAGTCAACAGAAGACAGGAATGAAACATAAAAAAAGATGAGATGTAAAGAACACAGTAAAAAGATCTAAAATGTGTGTAATCGGATCCATGGAATAAGAAGGAAAGAAAATGGGCCAGAAGCAATATTTAAAGAGATAATAAAGGGGAAATTTGGACACAGATGAAAGTTAGAAATCCACAGAGCTAAGAAGCTCTCCCTGTAGAACCATATAAAGTTCCAGAACTAATTCATTCTGTTAGAAATCAAGGCAGGGATTACTTTGGGAGAATAGGAACTGGAAGAGAACACAAGGGAAGCTTCTGGTTTGAGCAGAATTATTTTATTATCTTGCAGAATAAAGGCTTATTCTTGTCGGTGGGTGTTGTACAGACCCCATGGAACTTTTCACCCATGTACACTATTAAATAAAGTTATATTTTAGTTTATTATTTAACCATCAATTTAAAAATTCCATAACAACTAAAAATATGTGGGTTGTCATCTATGGTAACTGCATCAGTTCACAGGGATGACACCCAGCTCCTGCTCCTGGCCAGTTGCCTATTCCAGCTTAACAGGGCTCCCCAAAGACTGAAGGGCACCTGAATCCCACAAGAGTTATATTGCCGGGTGTTGCTTGCTCACTTTAATGAGCTGGTGAGGCTGTAATTCAGTAGGGTCAGGGTGAGGTTCAAATGGCTATATTTTTTAAACACTGTAGGTGACTCATACCATCAGCCCAGAACAGAAACCGCTGTTTCAGAGCATTTTCTGGTTACAGTTACTTCTAATTACAAGGAGCTGACTTACAGATAGCAAATTGTGCCTTCTGTTCAGCTGTTTCCTAGTGTATATTCTGTTTGAGTCCTTTCATATTGTTGCTGCCAGGAGTCACAGAGGGTGGTCCCAGCAGTCCTGTGGGCCCAGCTAAGACTACACTGAGAGATGCAAGGGCGGGGCCTGAGCAGTGCAGCGGCTGGCGCTCTCTGACCCCTGATTCTGAGGCTCAGTTGAGAAAGCTATAAGCTGCCCTTAAGGTGGCTTAAATACAGAAGTAGAAAATAAATAGCCATGCTCCCAAAAGTGATAAGCATTGTACAAAAATAGCATGGCCATCTGAAAGAGATGACTGTGGGCCAGATGGCACTACTTAAGGTGGTGACAGGAAAACGCAGGGATGAGCTGTCATGTAAGAAAAATCTTAAATGATAGAAAGCAATTAGCCATGGGAAGAAAAAGAATGAGAGATAGAAGGAAGTTACATAATATTCCTGAGACCAGAACAGCCTGGAGCATCTCAGGAACAGAAGGATGAAAAGGTCCAAAAGTAGGACTGGGCCAGATTGGGGGGGGGGG
>VMDR010019534.1:0-18259 GCA_007922815.1 Macrotus californicus | reverse complement strand
GTACCCGAAAAAGTTAGTAATTATTGTTTATTGAATAAATGTACACCCAATTGAAGGAATATTATTCTGCTATCAAAAACTTTGTTTTTGAAGACTTTTCAATGACATATAACATAGTTATGTAATAATGATTCCAATAGTAATAAATGTGAATATATTTGTACAAAAATACTAAAGAAAACACACCAAAGTATTAACAATGCTTATCTCTGTGTGGAAGCATTATAGTGTAGCTTTATTTTCTTTCTTATAATTATCTGTATTTTACATATTTCTTCCAATATATTACTTTTATAATCAGAAAACACAATAAAAGTTATTAAAAAAGAGAGGGAGAGATTAGTACTTAATTGTGTTAGTGATGTAATGAGAAGATTCTAAAGAACATCAGAAGTCGGAACAAAGCCTGGGCAGCTGGCCAGAACATTCTGAGTTGCAAATAACTCCTCTTGGGCTTCTCTGTTCTCAGGGTTCCCCAGGGTCTTTTGTTCCCTGCCTGCGGGAGGGTGTCTGACTAAGTACAAGGGAGACCAGGGTCAAGAGGAAGGAACGGTCCCTTGGGGCTGGGCTGACAAGCAGGGCACACAACAGGGTGAGACCTGGCAGTTAGGTGGGAAGTTCAGAGTGAAGCCATCTGGGTAGGTGGACCAGGTGAGCAGCTCAAGCAGAGATGCGAGGTGCAATTGCACATGGCGATTGTCCTTCCAGGGGAGGAGTCTGTGATCTTGGAGCAAATGGGCAACTTGATTGCTGTTTGGGTTTCATAGGCCAGAAATTTCCATGATGGATTCCTGAGAACCCAGGGTTCCATGAGGATGTCTCTTGGGGGCAAGGAAGGTGCTGGAAGGGCCTTCCCATCCCCTGACTTCAATCAAAACTGATCCACTATTATCTATAAGAGCCTATTAGAAGCAAAGAGTTTCATGACTTTGAAATCAATAATAATGATGAGGGAGAGGAGCTACTGAAGGCTTCTGAAGGGGAGAATGATGTGTTCAACACAAGGTTGCCACATTCACAGTGTCCAGTGGGCCAGGCTGCAAGGCCAAGAGCAGTGAAGAGAAACTGAAGGACAGGGGACTGTTGCAACAGGTGAATACTATAATGCTGATAATAATAATAGTAGTAGTAATAACAATAAGCCAGGTCCTATTTGAAGTACTTTAACTATATTAACTCATTCATCCCTACACCAACCCTATGAAATAAATACCATTTTAATCTCTGTTTTATAGTGGAGGGACTGAGGAAACTGAGCACAGAGGTCTTAAATAACTCACCCCAAGTCACACAGCAAGAAAGAGGAGAAGCCAGGATGTGAACCCAGGCAGGCCAGCTTAGAGCCTGAGTTCTCCACCCTTGCCCAGAGGGACTCTGGGGAGAAATAGGTCCATCTGGCTGAGTAGAGTAGGTTGACATGATCTCCTTCACTATTACACCCACTGTTGCTTTGTCTCTTCATCTTTTGTCCATGTCTCATGGCTTCAAGTTATTAGTCAGACTAACAAGCTCCCAGGGTGTGAGGGCAGATGGAGTGTGTCAGACAGTGCATTGAGTGGGAGATCAAATGTGGAGTCTGAAATCCTGGGCAGCACCAGCATGGATGGAGTCAGGTAAATCAGGAGGAACTGAGGCTGAGTGAGGTGAGGGAAATGCTGTGTCCAATTTGGGGTGGTGAAGGTCCCCGAAGGATGTTCAGTGATTGTAATAGTGTTGATTGTTGCTGTGAAGCAGTTCTTCCAAAATCTTAATCCTTACAGGGCATGCTAAACCCCAGATCTGTAGGCTTCCTCCTCAGAGTTTCTGATTCAGTAGGTCTGGGGTGGGGCCTGAGAAAGTGCCTCTCTAACAAGCTCCCAGATGCTGCTGCTGGTCCAGAGACCACACTCTCAGTAGCTCTGTTTTAGGGCATGCCCCCATCTGCAAAGCTTTTCCACATACACAGTATCATGAATCTTTTTAAACACTCCCCAATTATATTTTTGACATTAGTGTTCTGAGAAATACACATAAAAAACTCATTTCCTGTTGTTTTTATCTGATGTTCTTTACTTTAGTCATCAAAACTCCTGGGTAGCTGTCGTACATCTGTGTCTTTACATAAATTGTTCCTGCTGTCTGCTTTGCCTCCAGATTTATCTAGTTTCTTTTCTTCTTTAAAAAAAATTTCTTCCTGTCCTAGGAAGCCTCCTCTAACCCCACCCCCAATCTTATTTGATTGCCCCTATTCTATACTCATGTGGTGTTTCTACCTTCCTCTGCTGAGCAGTGCCTGCCATGGAGCAAGTGCTCAATAAATATCTGATGAATTAAGTAAATGATTAAAACAATTTCTTTCTCAGCGAAACTACCGTATATATAACCTGTATCTCCTTTGTGGTAGGTTCTTATAGCACCCTCTAATCTCTAGAACAGGGATGAAAAATGTACTTCATCTTAGATTCCAGCTCTTATCATTTACTATGCAGGAGCATTTTGAGACCATATCTGAGCTTCGTAGAAAAGAGCAAGTGATTAATTAATATTGTCTGTCATAGGCAAGATGTGAGGAGTGGGGCGTGATAGGGCCATATATATGTCACTTGTACTCTAGAGTAAATTGATTCTCCTCTCTACATCCACTCTAAAGATGAGGAGTTGGGATAAAGGTCAATGCCTAAGACACGACTGGGTCCAGTACATTTTGCAAGGGTTTTGAGAGGGGAATACTATGGTGCTGGGATAATCAGGGAGGGATCTCTGGAAGGGGTACCCTTAGCAAAGGGAGTTCTCATCTCTGAGCTAGCTGCTCATACAACCAAAATTGATTTTCTTCAGAGAGGGAGAAGATAAGAGAAACCACTTCTTTTTTTTATCTTTCTTTTTTTTAATTACTTTATTGTTGTTCAATTACAGTTTGAATTTTTCTCCCACCACTCTCCCCCCACCCCAGAGAAAACCACTTCTTGAAGAGGTGGCCTCTGAGGTATGGGTAGAACTTGCCGTGTTTGATGTAATGTTGGTAATAACATTGAACCTGGACTGCGTTTCTCCTTCTTTTGATCTAGAACTCTGCTCAGAAGCAGGTTCAGGGGTTGAGAAACACTTCCCCGGGAACCTGCCTGCCCTTTTCACTGCTGCCTTATCCAGGATGGGACCTGCCTGCCAGAGTTCTGTTTCTTGTGCATTATTTGTGTCCAGATGAGAATCTGCTCACTTTGATCATCAGCTTTTCCCCAACGTGTTGTGATTTAAATTCTCTTTGGGAGATAAGGACAGGACATGAGACATGTTACCCAGGGAAGTGTGAAAAATGCTTCTAGTTTTCAGCTTCTGAGGAAATAAGCAAAACTTGTTTTGAATTCTCTGGGTTCTGATTGATTGATGTTCTTAGTCATTCATTCAGCAGTTATTATTGAGCACCTACTATGTGCCAGCCAATGAACTAACCTCCAAAAGCTTGCCATCTAATAAAAGAACAAACACAGAGAATTCTAATTTGGTGTGATGAGGGTAATGATAGAGATGTGTATGGGACTCATGGAAGTACAGACAAGGAGGCTAACTCATCACTCAGTTAAGGCCAGCCATTCAAGGGCATTCTTTGTGTGGTCAAGCCTTCTCTTGCCACACATTTGACTGATTTTAGTCAATATTGTGACATTCGAAATGATCATTTACTGTATGGAAAATCTCTTCTCTGATAGCCTGGGTTTTCAGGGGTAAAGGGAATGAACACTATTTAAGCCATGTCCCACTTATGTAGATGTGATGTGCTTTCAGGGACGAGATTTATGCTCTGTGTGTACCCTGTTGGGGTGATACCAAAATAAAAACAAAATGTCAGCTAGCACTCACACAGGTGAGAGAAATACAACTTTCACATTAAATGCCAAAGTGATACCCAAAGTGACACTTAGTAAAACCTCACTCTACTCCCTTTATGAGCATCATATTTATGAATAACTTGACATCTGTTTTTTATCAACTTTTTGGTAATTGTGTGATCATTATTTTTGTATCTTGGATGCAACTTTGAATGTTGCATCTTGTGGGTTTGATCTCTTCTTTACAGTGAAAAAGAAACCACATAATTTCATCTTGAAAAGTGTTATTTTGCACTTTTTCTGGTTGGGGATGTGAGACTTATTTAGTTTACCAAGGAGGTACCTGTAGTACATTTGAAAATCCCATAAATGTTTAAATACATTCATGTTACTGCTTAGTAGAATAAATTGGAGGAAGTTAAATTGCTAGAGTGGAGTCGAAGAAATAAATGTAGAGAGTTGTGAATATTAAGGTCTCAGAGATGACCCTTGAGTTTCTCATTTGTTAAAAGGGATGTAGTGGAGCCACCAGTTGAGATAGATACTTCAGAACAAGGGGCAGTTGGGGGTAGGGAAGAATGAGAACCATTTAAAATCTGTCAAATTCATGGTGCCCATGGGACATCCAAGTGGAAATGTTCAATGACTGTGAGTTTCCTGTGAGTTGATGGGGGTCAGGACTGGAGGGATGGATCTGGACGTTATCAGCAAATGAGAGGTAGTTAAAACTGAAAAGAGATAAGGTTCTTGCAGGAGATCAAGAGCAGCAGGTATAGACTGATCTTCAAGGAACAGGCAGGAGAAGAGAAACTCCTAAAATAGAGAAGGCAGGGCCAGAAAGACAGCAGAGGAATACAGTGATATGTAAGGGAGAGAAATAGAGCAGTCCAGGGAGGAGGCAGTATTAAAAATGCAATAAATCCAGCAAGATTAAGACTGAATAGAGGTTAACATGTGACTTGTGGGAGGATAATTGGGGTAAGTTTGAGTCTGTTTTGTAGGTAAAGCAGTAACAAGTCTTTTGGGAGGTGTGGATGAATGGGGAAGAAGGGGGATTATGGAGCAGATAGAGGGCAACTTGAAATAAACATTATTGTTTAGGATTTCAGCTTATTTAGAGTCTGAGAAGAAGTTTCCAGTAGAAAAAGACAAGTGGGAAGTGTGAGGGAAAGAGGGTGAATGGATCGAGGGCCTGGCCGTGTACAGGTGAGGGAGGTTGGCTGGGGATGTAGGTAAGGGGGCAGGGGCAGAAAGGTGGGGTTCATATCTCATGACCTACTTTTTCTCCATAATGTAGAAGGCAGGGTTATTTGCTGACAGTGAGAAGTGGGGGAAAGCGTTGAGTAGGGATTTTATGATGACAAAGAAGGCTAGAATCATCACTGAGAACAATGGGAGAAGAGTAAGTAACAGAATTACTTAATTTGGGGCACCGAATGCCAAGCTAAGTATAGAGAACTTGAATTTGTAATGATTAGTTTTCTCCAGCAACCTTTGGCATCATAAGTGGAGAAAATAGATTTGAGTATTAATCCTGGACAGGTGTTTTGCAGGACAGGTGCGGCAGAAGAATGAGTGTGCAAGGAAATTGAGAGTTTTGTTATAGAACAATTCGACAAAAGTGTTCAGTCTGGGGAAATAAAGAAAGTAGGCCAAGATTCAGCGATTAAATAGGTATATGAGGGAGGGTATGCTAAGGGATGGGACCTCTATGAGGTAGAAGAAGAGGAGTGGTGGGAGCCAGAGATGGAAGACAGTTCAGCAGTGCCAGTACACGGGATGCTGGTGTTAAAGACTGGAGTGGAGCAAAGATTCAGGGCTTGGCTCTGAAAGTGAAAGTCTGAGACAAAGTAGAAGTGAGAGAGCAAGGACTGGGATCTCCCAGACAGTGTTAGGAAACTGTATGGGGAGGTGGAACCATGGACTGAAGGCCAAGTGGTCAGAGAATGAGCTCAGGGCCAGGAGGTGGTGGGTGAAATTAACCAGAGGAGCAGCAGAGAGTGGTAGACCTGGGGGATGGAGGCATCAGAGGAGGTGTTTCTACACAATGGCAAAGGACTGAAGGGGGTCAGGAGAATGGCCCAGGGGTGTGTAGGTGTGGGAAAAGAGAAGCCCCCACACTGAGGACTGAGGAAGAATTGGGGTCTGCGGGGAGCATCCTTGCAGGTAGTTTAGGACATAGGGGAATGTTGTTTACAATGAAAGGAAGGTTCCAGAAAGGCAATCAGGATGGATGAGATGAGGAATTATTGAGGGAATTCAGAAGGAGAAAAACGGTGAGAGAGAATAAAAGAACCCAGTCTGGGGCAGGGAGAGAGTTGCCTTTTTATGGACTCCAAGCTTAAAAGGGATGAGATGCATGATTGGAAGAACCTCAAATGCCTTGACTCAGGGACAAGCCTGTTTAGTTCTAGATGTCCCACAGGCCCCAGAGATGGGTAGTTTAGCCACAGAAAGGGCAAAGGCCTCCCTAGGTGCTCAGGGAAGTGATGAGGGCTCCCAATGTGAAAAGAGATAATAGAGGCTCTAATTCCTACCATCTGTCATGGTTTGAAATGCTATCCCACGTGTTTCATCTCACATGATGGAATGACCACAAGGCTGTGACACCTAAACTGCTAGTTAATGTCCAAGTAATGAAAAGGGAGGTTTAAGGCCCTGGAGACAAAGCTGGGCATACTCACAGCTTTGCTGAGCCTTCACCATGAGCGCATGCATCCCATACATCTTGTTATGGCACAGAGAGCGAGCACAAGGGTTGGGTCTGACCTGCCTTTAAAACTGGATCCACCACTTGGATGCATGGGCAAATTCTTGACTCTTTGAGGGTTAGTATTCTCATGGTATGAAATAGGGCTATTTATTTTTTATTTTTTTAAAGAATTTATTTATTTAATTTTGTTTTGGAGAGAGGGGAAGGGAAGGAGAAAGACAGGGAAACATCAATGTGTGGTTGCCTCTCACGTGTCCCCTTCTGGGAACCTGGCCTGCAACCCAGGCATGGACCCTGACTGGGACTTGAACTGGTGACCCTTTGGTTCACAGGTTCATGCTGAATCCACTAAGCTACACCAGCCAGGGCAAGAGGGCTTTTTTTAAAACAGAGACACTCATAGAGAGCAGGCAGACAGTTTTTGGTGGGGGGATTGGGGTGGAAGGGTTGAGAAAGAAAGGAAAAGGACTAATGGACCCAGACAACAGTGTGGTGATTGTGGGGGTAGGTGGGTGGAGGTGGAAGAGGGTATAACGAGAATAAATAGTCTTGGAAACAAATACAATAAATAAATAAATAAATAAATAAATAAATAAATAAATAAATAAATAAATAAAATGGGGCTGTTTTTAGAGATAAATATAGCTCCTAGCCTATGGTAGGAGTAAAATTAAAAATTCTCTTCCTTCACGCCCTTTCCTTACTGTACCCAGACACAACTTGGGTATGGAGCCCTGAGCAGCCACCTGGATCTTACCCTGGATTATTTCCAAAAGTTCTCAGTTCACATCTCTGCCCACCCACAAGAGTCAACAGCTGCTACTGCCAATCACACTGTTTCTTCCCTTTGTATTTCCTGCTCGCTGGTCTCACTCAGGTGTGGGGAGATTCACGTGGGTTTAATGAACAATTGCACTTTCTGGACAGAGCTCACACTATAAGTAGGACCTGATTTTCAGTGGGATTTATAAGCTGTGGGTGGTAGGCTGCAAGAGGATTGGCCTAACTGTGGAAGTTGTCTAAAACCCCAAGTGAGTGGGTAAAAATAGTTGCTGAGAAACCTGTCTGGTCCAGGTAACATTAGTCAGTTTGCAGGAGCCTTGCTGCAGCATTTTGCTCTGTGGGGTGAGCAGGAGCTGATTCCAGTGGAGCCTTTTAGGATCAGAAAGTAACCTGGTACCAGGGTAGAAATGGCATTTCCCAGCATTTGGCTTTCTTGTCCCTGGGCAGGCAAGGAGAAGTGAGGAGTTGTTCTTCCATGGAGGCTGTGGCTCAACACAATGCCCCTAAATGAAAGCTTACCGTGATCGAATGAGGCTGGATTTAATGTGAAGTGCTGGGACTTATCAAGTCCCAATAGTTAGGACTAGAACCCCTGGAACTGGGAGGGGACTCTGGGAGGCCAAACTCCAGATCTCATTCTCTCCCCACTGTGGAGAGACCATGGGGAGTTGTCATTCCTCCAGAGATGTCCCGGTGTGGACATGGAAACAGGAGGCTTGAAGATAGGCATTGCTACCCCATGAGGTGCCACAACCTCCCAAACCACACTTTGGTCTGTTCTTAGAGTCAGGAGTGGGAGGACGAAAGATGATTGTTCAGAATCTAGGAACCCACAGTAGGCAGGATAGGAGAGGAGAATACTATCATATCATGGAAGATAGAATCTTGGACAAGCTCCCTCAGAGAGATGGGCTGGAACAGGCCACCCAGCTCTTCCTAGGTAGGAATTATGGGTAGCCACATGCAGGTGCTGTCTTTCATATCTCTCCTACTCAGCCCACCCCAGGGCTATCTCACCTTGAGAAATTCCTTCCCTTGGAATTAGGCACCACAGGGCCAAAAGGTCTTTTAGGAAAGGTAACTCCATTCGGGACAACTTTGCATGCATAAGTAAATCAATAGTCTCCTTGCAGAGAATATGGATCCCAAGATGGCATGCGTTGGAAGAGCATGGTGGGGTGGGTAGGGTTATTTGTGGATGTGGAACTCTCTGGAGCATAGTGCCCGATTTATCATTGGCAGTCCATGAATGTTGGTTGAATATGCATTATAATTTGTCTAATAAAGGGTTTTCTTCCTTCCTTTCTTTTTTCCTCATCTTCTATTTTTGGTCTGTACACATAAAATATTTAACTTGGATCCCTAGTCTAAAATTAAAAGCTCAGGTTAGATAAGTTTGCAGAAATGAATCACATCCACTCAAGTAGTTTTAGAATGGTTGACCACAGGAAGAAGTCATCACTCATGAGCACGATTCAAGGTCACAGTGAATTGTTTTCCTTTGTTTCTATTCCAGTTATAATGGCCCTTTTTCCAGGAGAAAAGACTCTCCGGGTGTTTCCCACTGATTCTGGCTTTTTATTCTTCCCTAGTCACTCATATTTTTGAACTCCAAATTCTAGGTGACAACAAAGGGCCATCTTTGTCATTTCAAACCACATATGGCTTAATAATCTCATGGCTTTTTCCTGAAATCAAGTGTTTCCAAGAAGTCTTGGATGGAGAGAAGTGGGTTGCAGAGCAGAGAATAAGGCAGTGGCCAAGGAGCCAGGTCACACTCAATAGATCATCTCTATATTCCCTGGTTGTAGGAGTGGGGTCACTGAGAGGGTCTGTTGCAAACCACATTGAACAGCTGGGATGGTTTATTTTTAGTGGTGAGAGGGAGAGGAAGCACTTCCAAAGATAGAACTCGTGCCCACACTTGGCTCTGCCAGTTCAGACTTGGGGGCGGCTGGCAAAATGGGCTGGGGGTTCTGAGCCAGAACAAACAAGTCTGCAGCCCAACTAAGTGGAGCAGCAGCTGCTCCCACCATAATGCACAAGGAATGAGCTCCACAGGGTTCTGGATTTGGTCCTCAAATCCCTACCAATGGAATTTACTGCAAGAAAGACCCATTTTCCTTCTTATTTGTCTTTTTCTCCCTAACCAATGACCCTCTTCTTCCTGCCAGTGACTTTGATAATGTTTCCCAGCTTTCTCACAGCTAAGGACAGCCTGTGGCCTCACAGTGCAGTGGAGCTGGGGGTGGATTGGGGGGAGGATTCATGTTTGGAATATGAGCAGAGTAGACAGCCCTTATGGAGTGTGGCTTTAAAATCACAAAAAGACTGTGCATTCCCCAAACTTGACCCTGCAATGGCTGGCATGCTGCCTGCAATCACCCCATAAGAATGAAGCCTTTCCACAGCAAGCCAGTGTAAATGCACAGGTCTGAGACTTGGAGAGCAGTGACTTATCTTGGAGCAGTGGTGAGCCAAGACCTGGAGAATTAGCCTTGGTGAGTCGGAGGTTTACCGTGCTGGGTGCTGTGTGTCCTGGGTCTGAAGCCCCTGTTCAGGTCTGTGTCTCTCCCCCTTCTTCCGGCTCTCAGAAGAGGTTCGGCCAAACTCATGCACACAGAGGGGTCATGACCTTGAGGCTCCCTCCCTGGGGCCTTTGTGTCTCCGCAGATGTTCTGTGGAATGCAAGATGCTCAGATGTGAGGTTTTAGGACTGTAAAAATGGCCAAGAAAGGCTTTTGGGGGTTGTTGTTTGGGGGGGATCCAACCAGAGAGCTCCTGACTTCTTTGTTTAGGTTTAAAGATTGCCTCTTTTGGGGTCTCAGGAGGGATGGGCCTCTGAGAGGCAGACCTTAGAAGGAGATCTGTCCAGTGTTTGTATGTGTGTGTGTTTTAATAGACTTTATTTCTTAGAGCAGTTTTAGGTTCACAGGACAGCACAACTGAGTGAAAGATACAGAGATTTCCCATATATGTCCTGCCCCCACTTACAGCCTCCCTAATTATCAAAATCTTGTACCAGAGAGGTGCTTGTATATTACCATTGCATTGATGATGAGCTTACATTGACACATTATTGTCACTCAGAATCCTTAGTTTACATTAGGTTCCACTCTTGCTGTTGTACACTCTATGGTTTTGACAAACGCATAATGACATATAGCTACCCATTATGGTATCATAGTTTTACTGCCTTAGAACTCCTCTGAACTCTGTTTATTCATCCTTCTCTCTCCTGTAATCCCTGGCAACCACTGATCCTTCCACTATCTCCATAGTTGTTTTTCCCAGAATGGCACATTCTATTACTTAGTAATATGCATTTAAGTTCCTTCCATATCTTTTCATGGCTTTATAGCTCATTTCTTTTCAGCACTGAATGATATTCTATTGTCTGGATGTGCAACAGTTTATTCATCTACTGAAGGACATCTTTTTTTTTTTTAAGGATAAGCTCTTTTTTTTAAAGATTTTATTTATTTATTTTTAGAGAGAGGGAAAGGGGGAGAGAAAGAGTGGGAGAGAAACAAAAATGTGTGGTTGTCTCTTGCACACCCCCCACTGGAGACATGGCCCACAAACCAGGCCTGTGCCCTGACTGGGAATCAAACTGGCAACCCTTTGGTTCACAGACTTGCACTCAATCCGCTGAGCCACACCAGCCAGGGCTGAAGGACATCTTGGTTGCTTCCATGTTTAGGCAATTTTCATTTAGGCTATAATCATCTCTGTGCAAGTTTTTTGCGTGCACTTAAGTGTTCACCATCTTCGAGTAAACACTATGGAGCAGGATTACTGGATCATATGAGAAGAATATTTATTTTTAGTAAGAAACTACCAAACTTCCAAAGTGGCTGTATGATTTTGCACCCCTGTCAGCAGTGAATGAGAGTTCCTGTGGTTCCACATCCTCACCAGCATTTGGTGTTAGTGTTCTAGGTTTTGGCCATTCTCGCAGGTGTACAGTAATGTGTCATTGTTGTTTTCATTTGCACTTCCATGATGACATGTGATGTGGAGAATATTTTCATATACTTATTTGCCATCTGTATATCTTCTTTGGTGAAGTGTCTGCTAATGTCTGCCCAATTTTTAATTGAGTTGTTTGTTTGTAAATTGTTGAGTTTCAGCCCTGGACCGTGTGGCTCGGTTGGAGTGCCATCCGGCAACCGAAAGGTTGCAGGTTCATTTCTGAATCAGAACACATACCTAGGTTGAGGGTTTGATCCTCAATCTGGGTGTGTACAGGAGGCAACAAATCAATGCTTCTCTTTCGCATCAATATTTCTTTCTCTCCCTTCTTCTCTCCCTAAAAGCAATGAAAAAAATAGCCTCGGGTGAGGATAAAAAATAAATAAATAAATAGTTGAGCTTCAAAAGTTCTTTGTATATTTTGGGGAACAGTACTTTATCAGATATGTCATTTGCAAATATTTTCTCTTAGTCTGCAGCTTATCTTCTTATTCTCTTGACAGTATCTTTTGCAGAGCATAAAAATTTAATTTAAATGAAATCCAGCTTATCAGTTCTTTCTTTTATGGATAGTGCCTTGGTGTTATATCTAAAACTTTGCCAAACCCCACATCCTCTAGGTTTTCTCTTTTGTTATTTTTCTAGGAGTTTTATAACTTTGCATTTCAGTTAGTTCTGTGATCATTTTGAGTTAATTTTGTCAAGGGTGTAAGGTCTGTGTCTAGATTCATTCTTTTTTTGCATATGGACGCCAAGTTGTTCCAGCACAATTTGTTGAAAAAACTATCTTTGCTCTAGTGTATAGCAAAGTCTGAACCTCTCTTTGAGCAGTTTTAAATTCTTTACTACACAATAATCACATGATGTTTTCAAGCATGGTGTTTTTCTCACCTGTAGAAAGAGAATAAAAATTCCCACTGCTCAGAGACAAATAAGAGGATGGGGTTCAGATATTCATTGGCAGAATTGGCATCAAAGTTAATCATCATATTTTAAACTTCAGTCCTCTGTTTCTGTCCTTCCTCCCTCTCAGGGTCACTATGTCCCTTGGTCTTGGTAATTACCGGCAGTATCAAGCCCGGGGTCGGTTGTTCTGACAGAGCAAAGAGGCTCAGTGTTTATAACTCAGTGTGTGCCTCCTCTTTCATTCTCCTGTGTTTGCATATTTTAAAATGTTTGTAAATGAAATATTTAAACATATAGAGCAAAGAAGAAGTCATAATGGCAATTAGAAGAGATTTTTAAAAATTGTACTAAAATCAAAATATATCAAAATTTGAAGTTACAGCTAAAGGGAACACTTAATGGAAGTTAATATTTTATTATTATTATTATTATTTTTCAATCCTCACCCAAGTGTATGTTATTTATTCATTTTAGAGAGAGAGGAAGGAAGAGAGAGGGGAAAGAGAGAGAGAGAGAGAGAGGAAAGAGGGAAAGAGAAAGAGAGAAACATCGATGTGACAAAAACATCAATCAGTTGCCTCCCATACGTGCCCCAATCAGGGATTGAACCTGCAACCTTCTGGTGTACGGGATGGCGTTCCAACCAACTAAGCCACCCGGCCAGGGCCAAAGTTAATATTTTAAATGCTTATACTAGAAAAGAAGAAAGGCTAGAACTTCATTAAACTTAGCTTGCACCTTAAGAATTACAAAGAACAGCAAAATAAATCCAAAGGAACAGAAGGAAGGAAACAACATAAAACTGAAATTCATTATCTAGAAAATATACAATAAAAAGCACTAGTAAAGCCAAAAGTTGTATCTTTGAAAATATTAACAAACTTCTGGCAAAGAACAAAATTAAATAATAGAAAAGGAGCAAACTACAGATGTAAGAAAGTTAAAAACAGAGTAATGATTTATTAAAACTAATGTTTTTTAAAATTATACTTTATTGATTATGCTGTTACAGTTGTTTTGATTTTTTCCTTTTGTCCCTCTCCATACAGCACCCCCTAATCTCTCAGGCAATACCCCCACCATATGTTCATGTCCATGGGTCACACGTGGCCCATAAATTCTTTGGCTACTCCATTTCCTATACTGTATGTTATATCTCCATGGCTATTCTGTAACTACCTATTTGTACTTCTTAACCCCCTCTCCTCTTCACTCATTCCCCTACACACCCCTCTAGTCTGGCAGCCATCAATGTTGCCATGATTCTGTCTCTGTTCTTCTTGTTTGCTTAGTTTGATTTTTAGATTCAGTTGTTGATAGATATATATTTATTGCCATTTTATTGTTCATAGTTTTGATCTTCTTTTTCTTAAATAACATTTCATATAGTAATGGTTTGGTGAGGATGAACTCCTTTAGTTTTTTGTCTGGGAAGCTCTTTATCTGCTCTTAGATTCTAAAGATAGCTTTTCTGGATAGAGCAATCTTGACCTTAGGTCCCTGCTTTTCATGACTTTGAACATAATTGTCAATCCCTTCTAGCCTGCATTTTTTTTTTTTGAGAACTCAGCTCTAAGTCTTATGAAGACTCCCCTGTAGGTAACTAATTTCTTTTTAAAAAAATTCTTAAAAATTTTTTTAAAGATTTTATTTATTTATTTTTAGAGAGAGGGGAAGGGAAGGAGAAAGAGAGGGAGAGAAATATCAATGTGTGGTTGCCTCTCATGTGCCCCCTACTGGGGACCTGGCCTACAAGCCAGGCAGGTGCCCCTACTGGGAATTGAACCAGTGACCCTTTGGTTCACAGCCCGCACTCAGTCCACTTAGTTACACTAGCCAGGGCTAACTTCTTTACTCTTGCTGCTTTTAAGATTCTGTCTCAATCTTTAAGCTTTGGTATTTTAATTGTGATATGTATTGGAGTGGGCCTCTTTGCATCCATTTTGTTTGGGACTCTGTGCTTCCTGGACTTGCCTGTCTATTTCCTTCACCAATTTAGGGAAGTTTTCTTTCATTATTTTTTCAAATAGATTTCCAATTTCTTGCTCTTTCTCTTCTTTGGGCACCCCTATGATGCAAATGTTGGACCTCTTGAAGTTGTTGCAGAAGCTACTTAACTACCTTCCTATTTTTGAATTCTTCTTCTTCTTGTTCTTCTAATTGGTTATTGTTTAGTTCCTTATGTTCCAAATCATTGATTTGATTCTCAGCTTCATCCACTCAACTGTTGTTTCTCTGTAAATTGTTCTTTCTTTCAATTAGTGTATCCTTTGTTTCTGGCTGGATCTTTTTATGCTGTTAAGGTCCTCATTAAGTTCCCTGAGCATCCTTATAACCAGTGTTTAGAACTCTGCATATGATTGATGGCTTACCTCCATTTCCCTTAGCTCTTTTTCTGGAATATTGATCTCTCCTTTCATTTGGGCCATGTTTCTTTGTCTCCTCATTTTGACAGCCTCCCTATGTTTGTTTCTAGGTATTAGGTAGAGCTGCTTTGTCTCCGTGTCTTGATGCATGTCCTGACATAGTATGTGTCCTGTAGGGTCCAGTGACCCAGCCTCCCCTATCACTCAAGCTGTGTACTCAAGGTGTGCTCTTTGTGTGAACTGAGTACACCTTCCCCTTGTGGTTGAGCCTTAGTTGCTGTTGGCAGATCAATGGGAGGTATTTACCCAGGCCAGTCAGCTGCAAGGATTGGCTGTGACCACTTACATCTGCCCTCTGTGGAGGATCAGCTGTGCAGGGGCAGGGTGGTGGTGCTCCAATGTGGTCTGTCTTGTCCACTGAGTGTGTTTGGCCCTGAGGTTTCCCGGGTGGTGAAGGCCAAGGTCAGCCCTGACCTGTGTTTTGCCTGGGGCCACCATGCCTGAGCTATAAAGCAATCTGAGATGACTGCTACTTGTGCCAGGCTTGGAGATTCCCAGGCCAAGCCTCGCTGTGAATTTAGGCTGGCTGCTGGCTGTTAGTGCTGGGCCTGGAGCTCACTGAGGCCAGCTATTTCTTGTTTGAGAAGATTTAGAAAGTTGTACAGTATGAGCCAAGACCAGCCATTCATATGGAAAACCAGCGTGGGTGGGCCCATTTGTTGGGTGGGACAGAGTCTCTGGGGATCTCCAGAGTGGGTCAAACAGTGTTAGCCAGGTTGATGGAGTCTCAGATATGGCACCAGCTTGCCAGCTTTGTTGTCTTTGGGGGAAGGGTTTAGAAAAGGGACAATGGCCTCTGCTCACCTTGGTGCCAGACACTTCGGTTTCTCCCAGTATGCTACTGGTGCCTTTCAAACTGCTATGCCTGTACCGGAGCTCAGAGGGAGTGAGTCTGAGTAGATTAGTCCTTGTGTGCATTCTCTAAGAGGAACTGCTTGTGGCTCTAGCAGTTTCTTCCACTGACTCAATTCCTGCTGGTTTTGCAGCCAGAAGTTGTGGGGACTTATCTTCCTGGCACTGGAACCCTGGGCTGGGGTTTCTAGTGTGGGGCTGGGACTCAGTCCTGAGGTATCCCTCCTAAATTTTTATCCACCACACATAGGTGTGAGACCAGCCTATTCCATGTCTGTGTCCCTCCTACCAGTCTGGATGGATGTGGTTTCTTTAATTCCATAGTTGTCAGACTTCCATTCAACTCGATTTCTGATAGTTCTGAGTGATAGTTGTTCTATATTTTAGTTGTAATTTTTATGTGGTTATGTGAAGAGGTGATCCATGTCTGCCTACTCCACCAGAAGTCCATGACTAACTTTTTAAATAATACATTATAAAATAGATATGAAATAGATAAATTCCTCTAAAAATACCACTTAACAAAATGAAGTAGAATGAAATAGAAAACATCACTATTCTACCACTAATCTTGAAAAAATTGAATTCGCAGTTTATAATTTTCCTTCAAGAACATACTAGGCTCTGATGCTTTTAAAGCTAAGTTTTATCAAATTCAAGTCATAAGTAATTCCAATCTTATTCCAAATGCTTTCAGACACTAGAAAAATAGAGAACACTTGCCAATTGATTTTATGAATCTAGTATAACTTTGATACATAAACCAGGCAAAGATAGTTAAGCAAGAAACATTGACTAAACTCACCCATGAACTTATTTGCAAAATCTTAAACAAAAACTTATCAAGCCAAATTCAAGGAAATGTATGACCAACTTGGTTGTACCCCAGAAATACAAGAAGATTTAACATTAGGAAATTCTTCAACGAATTAAAGGATAAAGACCATGTGATCACTTCAATAGATACAAAAAAAGATATTTGATAAAATTACACATCCATTTATTATTAAAAGCTCTGAGCATACTAGGAACTTCCTTAATCTGATTTTTAAAAAAATCTCTAAAGTGGCAGAACAAGAATGTCCTATCTCATCTCTTGTATTCAATATTGTACTGGAAGTCTTAGCCAGTGAACTAACTCAAGAAAAATAAATTGAAAGTATAACAACAGGGACGGTAGAAACAAAAACATTTTATTTAAAATGGTCTAATCAGACTCCCTGTGCTGCAGGAACATGGCACAGGAGGCAGGTGACATGGAAGATGGACAGCTCTCCTACTTGGATTCCCACATGACTGTTGCACCCAGTGACAAACAGCAGCAGGTGCTGAAGCACTAGGTGGGCACAGTGCAGCGAGGCCCTTGCAGGGTATTGCGGCAGCCGGTGCACCAGTATCACATTATCAGACTGCTAAGAGTGTGGATTCAAATTAGGAGAGTTTTTCCGATTCGGATGATGATAACTCTCCTTGGAAACACAAGCGACCGAATTGTTCTATGCCTCCGCCCCTCAAACCAGAGCCTTGTCAGTTTGGCCAGAGCAGCCAGAAACTGCCTTTTGCTGGAGGGAAGAAGGTTAACAACATATTGGGTACTGTGCTACAGGAGCAGAATCAAGATGCAGTGGCCACTGAACTTGGTATCTTGGAAACAGAAGGCACTATTGACAAAAGCAGACAATCTGACAGACAAGCAGACAATTATTTGCTTGCTCAGAAACTTAAGCAGGGGTCTCAAGAGCATACAAAAGAATTATACAAAGAGCCTGATGAATACCTGCAAGGTGGAAAGAAAACAAGCTCAAAAGAAGAGGAAAATGAGCAAGGTCGTCTCAAACGGAAACCACCTGTCAAAGACAGACTAGGGGACAGACTAGAAATGAACTATAAAGGCCAATATGAGATTACAGAGGATGATTCTCAGAAGAAAGCAGATGATGAAAATTACTTCCAGGTTGCAGGAACCAAAGAAAGATCAGATAGCTCGAGTAGTGAGTATAACTGGGAACAAAAAGACAATAGAATTTCTGATGGTAACTGCTAAAGTTGAACAAAATGATGTTCTTTTTATAATAAATGGAAGCAAGAGCAAAGAGCACTCCTCTGGCTGGGCCAGGTCACAGGCAGTGGCAGTTTATCGCACAGAATGTTTTGTAGATCTCGTTTAATTCAGCTTTCACACCTGGAATGGTAGTTGAAGAACAGCAGATGGGGTTTTCCTGCATCTCCTGAAAAACACTCCTAGTACCAATGGGGAGCAAATTAAGGACGTTTTCTACGTTGAAAATCAAAACAAATATGAAAATAAAAAAGCTGCTAAAGAAGAGGAGAACACAGGTTTTTTGGGAAAGATGAAACAAACTATTAAAAGTCTCAATTTTTAAGAAGATGGTGATACATCATGGCAAACTTTTGCAAGTGACACAGATGAGGCCCTGGCGTGGAGAAACAAAGCTGAATGCAGAGGAAGCCACTGAGGTCGGTCATTCCTATGACTGGGACATTGATGTAGTACACTTTGAGGAATAAACCTTTCTAAAATAATATTGTAATAAACCATGTCTACTGAATCTTCATTTTACTTTACACTGATAACCATGAAAATCTGGAGAGAAAGACCTACTTTCTTGTTTTAAGTAAAATTGAATATGTGGGGAGAGGAATGCGATTGATAAAAACATTTAGAATTTTCTCATGTCTGACAAAATATTAAAAGTATATAGCAGAAAGTTTAATTTCTAAATCTGTTGCATGTGCTAATTATAACTAGTTGATAATCAGTTTTGTCCAGGTCCTTA
>VMDR010019533.1:0-18251 GCA_007922815.1 Macrotus californicus | reverse complement strand
TATTGAACTTACACTGCACTATTAAGTCATGCAGCTCTGTGTATGTGTTGGGGGAAAAGGGTGAGGAAGAAAAGGAAAAGAGGAAACATACAGTAACTGAATACCCCTAGGTGCTTTATCTTGTAAATGTACTTTCTCAGGTTATCCTTCTAACCACTTCATTGGGTATATCCTATTACCCCCATGATGTAGAGGAGGGACATATAACTCTAACAGGTCAAATGACTTGCTTATGTCTGACAATGAGTAAGTTACTGAGTTAAGGATTTAAACCCAGCTGCAACCCTTTCTTCTCAAAAGTTTCACCCAACCTGGACAAGGAAAAAACAGAGTAATTCAGCTTTACAGGGCATCACAAAGTTTTTCTAATTGCTGCTTTGGAAACTTCTGTTTGCAGCTAAAGTGGGAAAGGACAAGGCTAATTTAATTAAAAGAAATAATTTACATTACCCAAAGAGATTTCTTTTTTAGCTTCCCTCAATGTTTCCATTACAGTTTTAGCTGAAGCTGTAGATCACATCTTATTTTATCTTGCTCATTTGTCAAACTCTATGTCCTGGACTTACAAAAATACACTTGCTAAAGATGAGTTAAAGGGCAGGACTTACACTGCAACTTCTCAGCTCAGTTGTTTATGTAAATAAAATATTGTTTCTGAGAGTGACTGGAGGTTGAGGTAGAGGAGGGCATTGGAAGGAGAAGCAGTTTGTGAGCTAGGGAAATTCCAGATGACCAGGATTGCTAGATTTCCCGCTGGCCCTTTATTGCTAAACGCTGCCTCCTGCTTTTCTTGCACAGCTGTGTGCTTCATTAAATAGTGATGTCTACAAATCACAGCAGTGTTAAAATGCAGAGGGGAGGGGGAGAAATTCCTGTACACTGGTTGCTGCCAAGTTCCTAGAGTTTTCACAATACACTCACCAAACTACCTCTTTACCCTTCAAAAACCAGAAGTTCAATATCAAGAGTGTACTCATCAATTACAGTGCCTCTCTGTTCTCTTGGAGAGTTTGAAATATTCTCTCAGAGAGACATATTGGTAAGAGTGCCCATGTCTAAGGCAAGTTGGTATGTGTCTTATTTTGGCAGATCAAGCTTCTGACCTTGATGTCGCCCCTAGTTTTCTAGTTGAGTCAGGGAACATTGCCTAATCATATGAAACATAGATTTTTTTTTCCATCCACAGTGTGGGTGTAGTGCTTTTCAGAAACCTGCTTTGTGGAGTTTAGGGCCAAGAACCCAGTTGCTAGTGCTCAGGGAAGGAATAAAAGGTAAGTGAACTTAATTCAGCAGTATCTGTGGAGAATTTATGTGTGCAAGACACTATGTTGAGTGAAGTAGAGGATGACAACATAAGTAAGAAAAGGCTAATTAATATACGCTAATAAGACTCGTATGAGCTATGCTCTGATGAGTCGTATACTAAAATTGTTGAAAAGGTACAATGGGAATATGGCAAAAAATACAAATTCCACCTGCAGGGATTGGAAAAGTTTCAAGGGAGAAGTAATATTGGCTCCAGACCTTGAAAAACAGATAAATGGAGGCACTTCTGGTGGAGAAAACAAATGTAAACAAAGATACAAAAGATGGAGTTTAGTGGATTATCAGAATGGTGTGTTGCCTTTCGTTGCAGTGGTAGCATTGTAACTGTATTATAATAAAAACAGCATGTTTGTCTGGTGATTAAAAAAATAACAGCCTGGTTGACTTCATAGGGGCATATTGTCTCCAGCTCTCCATCTTACCTT
The DNA here is from genome assembly GCA_007922815.1 of Macrotus californicus. NCBI lineage: Eukaryota > Metazoa > Chordata > Mammalia > Chiroptera > Phyllostomidae > Macrotus > Macrotus californicus. The sequence goes on along the minus strand of VMDR010019533.1, from coordinate 16,500 downwards.
ATAGCAGCTGGATTCTTGCATTTATATCATATGCCATATACTTACAGGCATTTGAATTTGTGACTCTTGGGCTTAAATAAAGAATAGAAGGGGGCAGGCAGGTTGAGGGAGCTTCTGTAATAGAAAGCTGTTGGTCTGCATACTGGTGGATGCACACAAGAAGAGCAAGAATTGAAGGATGAAAGTGGAGATGATCTGTGGGCCTTCAGTCCCTGGGAAAAACAAGTAGTAGCTAGTGGGTAGGCAGGACTTGAGCCTGCTTTCTTCTCAAAAGTTTCACCCAACCTGGACAAGGGAAACACAGAGTAATTCGAGTTAATGTGCATTTATTGAGCACATACTTGCACAAACACTATAATAGGCACAGTGGTAGATATTGAGATACAGTAATGCGTTGTCCTTGTCTCTAGTTATAAGGAATAAAAGCAGACAGACATGTGAGCAACTAACCATTGCACAAGGTAGAATTCAGTAAGAGCTAGCAGTTTGCTATGGGAGTGTGAAGGCAGATTTATTTTGATTCAAAATGGATAGGAAACATTTCTAAAGAATTATATTTGAAGTGAGATGTAAAGATTAGCTAGGCTGTTGATTAGTAAACAAATGTGAAAAAGTATTTTGATTGATGGAAAGAGTAAGCCATAAAATGCAAGAATTATTTTAGAAATTAAGACTAGGATATGATTTATATTTTATGATGAGATGTAATTAGGGTCAGATCTTCACACATCTTCAAAGTCATGTCCCTGAGTTTGAACTTCAGACTCAACCAGGAGCCACTGCAGATATCTGAGATGTGAAGTGACAGCCAAACCTATGTAGGAACTCAGGTGTACCAGGAAGTTCTTTATTACCACATATTATAGCTCCAGAAATGAGCTATATTTGTCTGAGAATTCCTCAGATCACCACAGCATAGGCACATAAGTCAGGATTGGAGTTCCTGATTATTTAACAAAAAATTTAGTTATTGATTTAAGAGAGAGAGAGGGATCTGTTTTCCACTTATTTATGCATTCATTGGTTGCTTTTGGCATGTACTCTGACAAGGAATTGAACCCACAACCTTGACATATTAAGATGGTACTCTAACTAACTGAGCTAACCAGCCAGGGTTGGAGCTCTTATTTGAGTAAGGGTCAGATATATACTGAAATACACAAACCAAGCTCTTAATGTGGGCTTGATAGCCACTCCATCTCCATCTCCACCTCCTCTGTGGGCTCTTGTAGCATTTGATTTATTCTCTGTATTTCTGGCACTTGACACACTTCATGGCAAATAACCAGTACTCAGTAAATGTTTGCTGAATGAACAAACTACAGACTTGCGGGGAAGAATCTGGTTATCAGCACTTGAGTCAACAATCCACACATGAGCATCTGGTTTTGAGCAGGACAGAAGACTAGCCTTGGATAATTTCATTTGGTCCTTGGAGTAGCCAGATAAATAGCTCATTTTCCTGAAGTGAGTCTCCTTCGTTATGATTTCATAACATTTACAATTACATGTTATATTAATAAATAAGCCAATAATAATATAATATGTGCAAATCAATTTCTAAGTCTAAAAGACATTATTTTTAAAGTGCTGTCTAAAATCCCAGACCCAATACCCTCCAAAAAACCCAAAAAGGAAATTTTGGCGTATGTTCAGCAAACTGTTTCATTTCTCTTCTGGACACAGTTATCCACATTTTTCAACTTCCCTTTAAGTCTGACGTGGCCGCATAGCTTTGTTCTCACCAGTGCACTAAGCGCAGGAGCGCTGCAAGCTACTTCAAGACCTCCTAACCTAAGGTTACCATGCGTTCTCTTCTTTCTCCCTCCCACCAGTCCCCTCTGGTCGTCTCCTCTCTTTGCGTACAGGCTGGATAGAGAAGACCCTGAGGCATTGTGTTGAGCCCTAGAGGGGTAGCCTGGGCAGCAGATGGGAGGATTCTAGGTCTCTGAGTCACCACCTGTAGGGACCTGCTCAGGAGAGCTGCCTGAAAGGAAATATCTTTGTAAGACTTTGTGTGAGTTAGAAATAAAGTCTGACTGTGGTATTTGTTTTAAGATCATGGAGTTTGTTTTTCACTGTAGTTAGCTTTTACTCTAAAACAAGGGCAGGTGGGCATGACCTGGCATCTAGAAGAGGTTATCAGGGAGGGTATATTGTGCCTCTTTATCAATGAACTACTTTTACTCTTCTAGGGAATATGCTTTGGTCAACATAAAGACCTAATAGGTGTGTACATGTCATCAAAGGATCATTGCAATTTCATACTACCATTGATGGTAAATGACTATACCCTTAACAAGGTCCAAGTACTGAGCCTGAGACCATCCCTGTGGTGATTTTGGGTGTAGCCACCACAGTATATAAATCTGATGCTAAAAATTAGAGCAATTAGTCATGCAAAGAATTTGAGCACTGTATATAAACACAATGAACCTTAGTGTGGAATAGTAAAGATTTATCATTGTACAAATTTCTGTGCAGTGATTTGGTTTGTTTGTTTTTCTTTTGTTATAAGAGACCATATAGTTGTCAGAGAATTTATTCAAAAGTTCCTTAAATACTGAGTCTCCCAGGAACTGAACCATAGTCCTCATTGTAATGCCTGTGCCTCCTTATTCCCAGAGGCCTCAGGATTTAACTTTAGACCACCATCTAGAATGGTTTTAACCATTACCTCTCTTTCATTGAGTACTTCCCAGCTACTGTGCTAGACTCATGACTCTTACAGAAACATAATGCATTAGGTATTTGTATTCCTGTTCTCTAAGTGAGGAAACTGAGGCTCAGATGGCTTAAGTGATTTGCTCAAGGTCAAACAGCTATAGTGTGGCAAAGCCAAGACTCCAAAATTCATGTTCCTAATCAGTGCTTAACGCTCCTGTTATGACCCTTGTATTCTTTCATTATATTGGTTACCTCTCTTTTATGACTAATGCTCCCTTTTATGAAATAAATATACACACACACACACACACACACACACACACACACAGACATACATATATATATTATCCTCTCTTCCCTTGAATAAGGCCACACTCCAAGGAATATCATATTTGTTCAAGACCATTACATTGTAATGAGTTGACATAATTTTTTTCTCAGATTCTTGGTCACCAAACTTTGGATACAAAGTAGAAACAATGTAATAATTTACTCACTTTATGTTCTTCTTATTTTGCACTTGACCAGGTCTTTCAAAAGATCAGGGAAGCATTATTCCAAGATCACTTCCCTTTTAAAGAGATGGAATTTACCACTGTTTTCTCACACAGTAACAAAATTGGAATGGCCTCCTTAGAAAAGGAACATTTCAGCTTTCGCAACAGTAAACACAGTGGAGATGCCAGAAACCCATAGCTCTTACTGTGACAGGACTGAAGGGTTTTACGATAGCCAGAATTTTACAGCCAAATCTTTGAAAATAAACCCAAGTGAAATAACAGTTATCTCATTTGCATCCTTTTCCCACCGTGGCACTGATCTATTTTTCTGAAAATTTTCTCCAACACATCTACCTGTCATAACTCTTTCCTGGAGGAGACCAGTGCTATCAGAATCTCCAAGTATCTTTAGATCTAATTCACAACATTGCTTGCCACAGCTTCCCGAAACACAATTGTACACACGTATAAACAAAAACACACAGTGTTTTCTGCCCCGAAGCTGCTCCTGTGTTTCGGCATCTCTGAAATTATAGTTACTAAAGCTGTTCAGTGACCTTCCCAACACACAAATATATAAACATCAACTGGACTAACCACGGATCATCTCATGATAAATAATGTATTAAATATCACCTTTTGCGTGGTCAAATCACTTAGCGGGGAGAGAGGGTGTTTGCCCTCATTGTGACAGAGGTAATTGCTTTGAAAAGTAAAGTTTTTTTGGTAACTAAGATGGGAACAACATAACGACACATGGCAGCTGACGGCTCTTAGAAAGACCTAAATGGAGTGGGAAGGACAGCTGTACGGTTCTTACACAGCTATAGCTGTAGCTTTTTCGTTTTTTATGTCTGTGTTTCCTTTATTTAAAATTTTTTTTATTGTTTATGCTGTTACAGCTGTCCCAGTTTCCACCCCCCCCTTGTCCCTCTCCCCCAGCCCCCAGCCCCACAGCCAATCCCTACGCCATTGTTCCTGTCCATGGGTGATGCATATGTGTTCTTCGTCTAGCTCTGTAAAAACGAATATACTGAATCGGAATTGTTCTAAGCCCATACAGTAACAATGCGACCTCACAAGCCTGCAGGTCACAGAGATGATCTGATATCAGAGTTACAAACATCTTGCTTAAAAGAGGTTTATCTTATTAATCAAAAGTAATCACGTTTGTCTCATCCCTAAGCTGTTTTCACTTATGTAAAATCTGAGACTTAGTCCAGAGGCTATGTGTTCTGCACTGGACAAGGCTCTTTCCTTTAGAGCAGCTTTCTTCCTTTTTTAATTTTGTTTCTTTTAGCCTCCAAAGGTCACTCTTTACCCCAAGCTTAGAAAAGGAAGACATAGAATTAGAAGTAATAGAGAACGCATTATATTCAAGGAATAAATTAAGGAATATATTAATGTGGAACGGAGAAAGCCTGCCGTGTGATCTGCTGTTTCACTCCAGTTCCAGGAAGCTAAAATTAAAAATTGTTAAAGACACCTAACGCTCTGAAGGACAGGGGATGCATATTGAAAAAACAAAACAAAACATTGACTACCAAGTGTCTGGAGGGAGTTCCCGGGGACAACTCGGCCATGACCAGAGAGCCATGACTGAAGAAGAGGGCATAGACTGCTGGAAAAATTTTGAATAAACTAGTTATAGGGGAAAATAAACCCGAGAATACTGCATACATGACATTACACAGACTAAGAATGAAGACCGTTGCCGTATCATTTAGAAATCAAATGATGACTAGAGAAAATAGTGGTATGTTAAAGAAACATACATTTTAAAATTAGCCAGTTTACAGAGATTTGATTTTCCATGGGATTAGAGGAACTGTGAATGTGAGACTGACTTGCTGGAGTGGGATGTGGGGCAAACAGGTTAAAACAACTTGAAATTTACCTTGAGTTGTTTGCCTGAAAAAAAAATCAGCTGGCGTAGATATTTTTACAGAGGGATATATTGAACGTAAGTCAGGATATAGTGTTGGGGATTTAGATGTGTGATTGTCTCCAGTTTAGGTGTTCTGTGTGAGGGACAGGGACGTAACTGCATGAAAACGGGAAGATTTCTCAAATGGCAAAACTGAAGAGGATGGTAAAAAAAAATTGTCAAAAATAAAATGCATAGATGCAAGAGGAAAAACCCATCCGCAGAAAACAGCGTTCCGAATTGTTCTGGTGGAAGGCAGAGGGCTTGTTCTCAGGAAAGTCCCGCCACTCCCAGTAATCATAGCTTTCTACTACACAGTCTCACACACCGCCTGTTTGAGAACTCATCTGTAGCTTTATGGAGAAGAGCTTGTCCTGAGTTACAAGCTTCCTAATCCGTTCTTGCAGCATGGATCGCATTCAGTCTGTTCACCCTTGATGATTTGCCCATCTTCACACTTCCCCAGGTTCTCTTTTCACATCTCATTTGTCACAATATTTTTATACAGCCAAACCATTTTTATAAACATTCCACCTGACCAACTGACACACTGGCCCATCTCTCCTTTATAATTTGAAGTATAATTAAAATTTAATTTTTTAGGTAAGGTCAGCAAACACCTTTTTTTTTTTTGTAAAAGATCAACCAGTAGGTATTTGCAGCTTTGCAGGCCACAGAGTCTGTCCTAACCACCTAACTGTGCGCTGAGGTGTGAAAGCACCCATAGGCTGTACATGAGCAAATGCGCATGACTGTGCTCCAGAAACTTTATTTACAGAGACAGGCAACAGCAGGTTTTGTGAGTGGTGGATTGTAGACTTCTGTTTTAGATGAGAGTCTTTCATTTCTCTTGATCCAAATTTCCTTTGAGAGACTCTTTCTATGGAATTATGCCCCTCCTTTTCTCTGGACTATTTTTGAAAGTCTTGTCTCTGAAATGTAGATAAATGACTTTAATATAATTGTGCTTTCTATACCCCTGACCTATGACTAGCATGGGTTTGGTAAGTGGAATGGCATTTAGGAAGCATACAGCTGCCCCGGCTACGTGGCTCAGCTGGTTGGAGCGTTGACTGGTACACCAAAAGGTTGTGGGTTTGATCCCTGGTCAGGGCACACACCTGAGACTTTGGGTGCAGTCCCCAGCTGGCCTCACATTGATGCTTCTCTCTCACAGTCTTTCTCCCTTCCTCTCTCTCTCTCTCTTTCTCAAAAAAACAACAAAAAAATCAATATACATTCTCACTCTTTTTCCTTTCCTCTCTCTCTTTCTCAAAAAAAAAATAAAAATCAATATACACATTCTTGGGTGAGAATTTTTAAAAAAAGCACAGAACAATCAAATAGAACTTAAAAGAATTTTCATTCATTTACTCCATTTTTCAAAAGTCTCATTACTTTGTCTTTAGAAGGATATGACAGAAGAACCCATTCAAACCTTGTGTAACGCTTTTTTCTTTTTTACTCTTTTCTCCGGTTTTCACACAATTCTATTCCACTGATCTCCACCAAACCCTGTCCCAAATTCCCCTCCCCCAGCAAGCTCAACCAACAGTTCTATTTTTTCCTTGCCACCTCTGACTTAAAACACTTCACTTCACAGATTGACAAAAAGAGCCTTGCTGACTTTTGTTCTTTCTTTTCCTCCTTCCTCTATGCTCAGACTCAAAATCTGAAGAACTAGGGCAAAAAGGGAGAATATAGACCACCAGAGAGCAGATCAAAACCCGGCTTGAACATTCCTCATTTTCATTTTTTATCCTGTCAGTATTGCTCTTATTATTTTTATTATTATTATTTGTTTAAGTATATTTTAACTGCATTTAAAACACACACACACATTTACACACAGTGCCTAGAAAGAGTACTGTTGCAAGTGGCCTTAGAGGCCATCCTCTCTCCAATACTGCTAGAGATTGCCTCTCCCGAGTTGAAGGACTGGAAGCTGTGAGAGACAGGAAAGGGCGAGACTCTGGCTGCCCTTGCACTGCCTCACAGCCATCAACCAGCACCTGCTAACAGACTCAGCCATCTCATAGTGACAGCAAGCAAGCAAGCAAATAAGTAAGTAAGGAAAGAGGAAAGGGAAGGGAAGGGAAGGGAAGGGAAGGGAAGGGAAGGGAAGGGAAGGGAAGGGAAGGGAAGGGAAGGGAAGGGTCGTAGGGCCACACTGCAACCACACTATAACCACCTCCTGAGCATCACTGGACTGTTGGAGTGGTGAGAGCAGAGGGCCTGTCCATGAGCAGGGTTCATCTCTCTCAGTCATGTTCAGAAAAACAGGTAGCCTTCCTGCAGGAAGTGGGAAGCCCAGAAATTTGGAAGGGTTTGCTGTCAGATGCAGTTGCTATCTGAGGGCACTGACAGAGAAGATCTTTGTGGAGACTCAGTGGCCTACCCTGAAGTATGGGCGGTGATAGATCTCGGTATAGTGAGGAAGCCTGAAGTCCTCGCAGCCCTGGTATTAGCTTGCAATGGGCCGTTTTCACCAGGGGTCGGAAATGGGCATGTCTAGATGCATTGTCTGGTGAAGGTAGAAAGAACTGGGCCTGGTTGTGTAGTAGTTGAGGAACAATATATTTGAAGTCTTAAAAGAATAGAATAATAAAATAGAAAGGAAGCTTAGTGATTATCTAGTAACTTAATAACCTTTTATATGTAGGGGAAAGTGAAGCCTTAGAAAAGGGATTCCCCCAAAGTCACCTAGGCAGTTAGTTCAGACAGAGAAAAAGAATATGGATTTTACTCCCAAGAGCTTTTTCTCTATATTGCTCTTTGTGATTAGAAATAGTATCTCGGTGCAGGACACCATGAGAAGCCTTGGGTTATTCTGCTAAGGTGAGTGTCAGGAGGGTATAGTGACCCATCTTACTTTAGAGGTTTAGCTAGAACTTTTGTTTCATAAAGGGACTTCTCCAAACCACCTGGAAGGTCTGTTCTTGTTTATTTCACATGCCCAGACTCCCCTCCCTGGGAGTCAGTGGTAACCAGCTGCCCAGGTGACTCTAATTTGCTTTCTCTTTCCACGTGAGAATCACAGAGCTAGACCATGATTCTTAATCATGCCACATATTAGAATCACTCACAAAAGTTTTACATTTTAAAATAATACTCCTGTTCAGATCCCACTTTTCAAAATTCTGATTTCATTGGTTTGGTGTAGTACCTCGGCATCTATATTTTCAGCATTCCAGGTATTCTAATGTGTAGCCAGATTTGAGAAATAAGAAGCTATAAGAAGCCTGAGAGAGAGGGAGTGCGAGCCTGAAAACAGGCAATAGCAGGCACGTGAAGAGGTAAAAACAGTTTGGAGAGATGTTATTGAGGAGACGAATTAGGTCAGAAGAGTGCCATTGCTCAAGAGGAGAGTAGAAAAGGAGAGGCTAGAGAAGCTGGTGGGCCTTTTTGGGAGAGTAATGAGGTTCAAATAGCCTCAGGTAGAAGCACTTGGAAGCCTGATTAAACAAAGACCACAGAGCTCAGAAGAAAATCTTTAAAGACGCCATCTCTGTCTCCAGGCCGAAGAACATTTGGCTTCTTCAGCAAGAAAAAATGGCAAAGGACAAATGACTCAGAAGGGTTTTTTGAACTGACAGGTAAAAACAAAAATAATAATTGGGCAGTTCTAGAAGGGATAGTGTGCCTTATGCCAGCAGTTATAAGGTTTTAGTGCATGAGATAGCAAAGTCAGTGATAGACTCTTTGGACTGGAGAGCCATAGGGATCATCGGAGTCAGCTCCCTCACTTCAGAGAATATGAACTTGAATCACACAGAGAGACAGGGACTTTCCAAAGATCACCTGTAAGCCAGGGCTCTGACCTCCGTCTGTCTCTGGGAGAGTCAGTGCAGTATAACAGGGACACAGGCTACGGAGTCAGCCTGGCGGGTTTGCTGTCCTCACTTTGTGGAGATTACTTACATTCTCTGTGTCTAACTTTATCGTGGGTTGTGCGGTGGACTAAATGAGGTAATATCTATAATGTGTTTAAAACAATGCCTAGCATTTATTATGTGTTATATATTAACTGTAATTGTTACACCATACTGTTTTTTAATCCTCACTCGAGGATATGTTTATTGATTTGCGAGAGAGAAATATATATATATATATAGAGAGAGAGAGAGAGAGATTGATGTGAAAGAGAAACATTGATGTGAGAGAGAAACTTTGATCAATTGCCTCCCATATGTGCCCCAATAGGACATAGACCCTGAAACATTTTGCCATGTGGAATCACACTCCAACAAACTGAGCCACCCAGCCAGGGCCACCACACTGTTTTATTCAGTGATTAAAATATAGCCCAGTGAACAAGACTGTGGCAATAACTTGCCTATTTGAAGATGGATATTTGGAAAAAATTCAGATTTAAGAGCTCTAAAGATATTACATTTAGGTGAATCCCAAAGCCATGTGTTTTCTGTAAAGTGCTGATTCCTGAGTCTCACTGCAGATTATCTGAAACAGAACCTCTTGGAGGTAGGAACAGTGGCTCTGTATTTCCAAATGTGGGCCAAAGGATTCTGTTGAACTTTAAAGTGTGCCCAACACCTCTTGCCCCTTGCTAGGGAAGTGGAGTAACCTTCTCTGTTAAGGATCCAAGGTCCTTCTTCATGTGAGATAGGTACTATTCTCTTTTTCACTGTTACAGGTATGAAAATTAAGGCTTAGAGAGGCTAAATAATGCCCAGCATCATTAACTTTGTAAATAACAGACAAGAGACACTGCAGCCAAAGGAAATCTTAAGGAAGACCGCAGAGTCGCCATCTAGCCAGTTACTATATGACCTTAAAGAAGTGAATTACCACCAGGCTTCAGTGTTCTTATCTGTAAAGTGGGATAATGTTGGTGTGGACATCACAGAAACTTATAAAAATTAATGCACATCAGGCACATTGCAGAGGACCTTGTGGTCTGTAGAAGTGGTGAAATATTAACCGTTGTTTCTACTACAGATGTTTGTATTGTTATTTCTACTCTACTTTCCACACATTTTCCCCAACAAGCATTTACATGACACCCCCTTGGGGCCAGGTACTAGGCTAGACTATGAAGTCACCCAGAAAGGCCAGAAATTGAAGTAAATGAGGTTCTTATCTCTAAGAACCAACCACTTCAGTAGAAACTGTAAATAAGAAACTGTACTATAATACAGGAAGTGCTTCTGATCAGAAAGAAATAAGTTCCATAATGGTTTAGTAAAAATGGGACTTATCTACCAGGAGACTGTAGGAAGTATGTCATTTGGAGTAGTTGAATTTTGTAGATACCCATATAATCTTTAAATAGTACTTTATTTTTCCTTTTATATTAGAATGTGAATATTTCTGAAAATAAGGCATACTTCACTGTCTTTTTAAGCCAAGAATAGTGTGTGCTATGGAAACTTCTCTCAGTGACTCAGGATCACTTCTGGGAACCTCATTTTTTGGTTTGTGTTAGCACATCAAAGTTCTCAGGAACTTCTGAGGGACATGTGTCTCTTTGTTCCTGTGCTTGGTTTGTACATTTTTTTCTTTCATTGTTACAAAGTACCCACTTTCCTCCTCACAGAAGTTGTTGTGATCTATCAGGAAAAATAAAAAGTTGGAAGTCGATCTAACCTGTATTTCTATGCTAACCCTACTAGTCTGTGTAGCAAAGACCATTCATTCATTCATTCATTCAACAAATGTTTATGAATGTCCCATTACGATGTCAGAAATGTTGTTATTTATAGGGATGCAAAGATATATATATTCAGTAAGTTTCTGTCTTCAAGAGGCTATAATGTACAAGTTTCTTAATCGTTCATAGCTATACTTTCCTCACATCTCTAAGAGGAACTGATACAATAACTAACATTGAAGTGCTAGAAACTGTTCTGGAGGGTAGGAGAGGGATACAGTTAAATATACATAGGAGGATCCCAGTCCATGAAATCCCCCACGCTCCCATTCTTTATCCACAAGCATTCTAGAGTACTTCCAGGTGGCATTCTAGGTCTTCAAAATGCAGCAGTGAGCCAGGCCATCTGCTCCCATTGAGTTTACGTTCTGGTGGCAGACACTCACAATAGACAAGTAAATACACAATACGTTTCAGGTAGGTGATCTAAAAATATACAGAGAAGAAGTTCATAGAAGATGAACCAGAGGTGGAGGGGTGTCTCTCTTTTTTCCTGTCTCTTTTCACAATGATGTCCACAAATGTGTTGCTCAGTAAACAAACCCTGATGATCTATGATTAAATGTAAGACATTACTGCTAGGCACTATCTTTTAACGTGTGTCAGATCTTATTCTAAAAGAAAAAACCCTCTAAAAAGTCGTGGTTTCTTATTGTATAAACCATTTCTTCCCTTTTGTCAATTTGTGTGTTTAATGTATTGCTACTAAGTAGCAATTGGTTGGGACAGAGGGTGGGGCACAAAATGTGAGACTTAGAGAACTTGGTAACTAGGAGAGGGAAAGGTCATCCCTCAGAAGTAACAACTGATGAGCTAGTGCAGGGTGCACAGAACTCTGACTGACGGAGGGTTTGGGGTTTGGGTTGCACAGAAAGGATTACGGAAGAAGCAAGGTGTGGACCATTAGGTCTTCAGACAGGTGGTAGCGGGAAGAGAAAAGTCTTCTGAAAATTAAAGGGAAGTCAACCATCTATGGTATAATGAAGGAGAAATGGACGTTAAAAACACAAAAGAGATTTTCTTAAGACTTTCGTTTACTAGTTCAGTAAAATTATACAGAAAAGAATTCGTTGGTTACGAAACATTGTTGTTCAAGTGGTGGCAAACTGAAAATGGTAAGGCATAAGTTATCCTCTAGGTGCCTTTTACTCTGCTAAGTTTTGTTGCCAAGAAGCTGACATATGGGTTTGACTTTGGGGTGAGCAGAGTGAAGGAACAAACTGGTCATTTTCATCACGAAGTTGAAAAAAATGTCATCTAACAAAGGAAACTTGTTAATGGACCTGATTTAGATTATATGAGAGACTTTCTGGAGGAGGATTTATCTGAAGCATGTGAATAAATTTTCTTCTCCAGGGCATGCCGGCACTGTTGGGTGCAATAAAGAAGTAATTTACTAAAAGGCATCAAGGTGCTCTTTGGCATCCTTAAAACTAAGCATGATAGTTTGTAATGATAATGGTTACAATAATAGCAGAGTAAACTGAAAGTGTGGGAATGTTTCTGAACTAAAAATATAAAAGGAAATATATGATTTAGAATGCTTCTGAGGCCAACCAAAAGACTTGTCTGGGGAAGATCCAGAGAGGTTGGTAATACAGGCTTAAGCAGTAATGTAATGGATTAATAGATTGGCTGGAGGAAGGGGGTGGGGAGGGAGGAAGGCCATGTTCAGAATTTTGAACCACTTTTATCTGAGAACTGCGGACACTCCCAGAGTATCTGTGTGCTCTCGTGCCCTTGGAGAGCAACAATGACTTCGGCTACTTTATCTAACACTGCATTTAACAGACAGCTACCTGTGCAACACTGCATCCCTGCAGAAAGGTCAATACCCTGTAATATCATTCACTGATCAGGACTAGCTTTCTCTTGCCATTTCCCCGCTTATTTTTAGGGAAAATGGTAACTATTGTGATAAACCAGAATTAGTAGGATATTTTGTCCTTTTACAGAAAAAATAATTATACCAACTATGAAAACTTCATCTTGCCCAACTTTTATGATAAATAAAAGTAGAAGTCATATGTGTAATTTAATAAGGCATAACTTTTGAAGGCATATAGTCTTAACTTTAAATCCCAGCTCCATCATTTATTGAGTGACATTGAATGACTTCCTTATCCTCTCTGAGCCTAAAGATTGTCACATGTAAACGAGAAAAACAGGCCCTGTGACATGAAAGCTTTTCATAGTCCATGGCAGTTCTTTCCTGCCACTCAGCAGGCAAATAGAGCACAGACCTAAATGAATGATCTGTGCTGATTTTCTTGCCCTTAAGAAGCTCACCATCCAGTGGGAAGTTAACAGTTGGAACACAAAAGGTTATGACAAAGGGTAGAAATTAAACAAACATTGAAGGTGTTTTATTTCCAGGACTAAACTTAAAAAACTTTTGGAAAAGCAACACGTCTTATTCATCACTAAATTCCTACATAGCCTTTCACATAATAAATACTCAATATACATATTGTTGAATCCTTTGCACATAAACCTTTACTTGAAATAAGTTTAGGCCTGGCTGGTACAGCTCAGTGGATTGAGCATCGGCCTGCGAACCAAAGGGTTGCTGGTTCAATTCCCAGTCAGGGCACATGCCTGGGTTGCGGGCCAGGTCCTCAGTAGGGGCCAAAAAAGAGGCAACCACACACTGATGTTTCTCTCCCTCTCTTTCTCCCTCCCTTCCTCTCTCTCTAAAAGTAAATAAATAAAATCTTAAAAAAAAAAGAAAGCTTTAAAAAAAAAATTTAGAATTTTATTAGTTTTTTTAATCTGAGCAATTTTACTATATTTTTCAAATGGCTTTTGAAAACAGATAATAGAAAAATAACTAGGAAGTGATCAGTTTTAAGTGTTTGTTTTCTTTTTTGAATATAATTTAAGTTTAATATTTTATAATAATAAGTGATAACAATGATTGAACTGGCTTGGAAAATTCCAGAAAATTTAAATCTGCTTTCATTATCCAATGCTCAGCACAACAATGGATCTAGGGAAAGTTTTTCAGGTCCAGGCCTCTGTGTCCTATAAAATAAGGAACAAGACTAGTCAGTCTTAAGGGCACAGCCAATTTTCAACTTCTACAAGTTTCTCAAAGGTTTAGGCTCCTGTGTGGACCCATCTTCCCAACTGTGAGCTCAGTTGGTGAGGGAGCCCCACCAGGTCTGCTCTCATGGGGATTCCTGGTAGCATATTCTCTCTCTAGCAAAACAACTGACACTCTATCAAGGGGGCCTTTGAGTAAGAAAATCTAAGAGCAACCAGGGAGCTTCTGGTCTGAGTCACTACCAAATACTCTTTTAAATTTTATTAAGTGAGTTAGGAGTTCATATAGAATCAAGTATATTTCTACTTTTATAACTTTACGTTTGGATGTTCTAAACAAGAGTAAGGAAGCTTTAAATATCCAGAAAATTATAAGCTGGGGAACTGGTACAAGGGGCCACAAGGTAGATAATTCATGATGAGAATTAGTGTCTGATGCATAAATCTATTCATATTGGTTATTGGTAAAAACCTAAGTTAAATACAGTATAGCTAGAGTGGACTAGTTCTTTTTAAATTTCAGCATTTTCTTAAATAAGAAAAAATTAATCTCTGAGATCTATTAATTCTAAAATCCAACTATAAGACTAAGGTTGTTTTAAACTCTGAAATTTTAGGGATTTGGAGATTTTTCAGGAGCACTGAAGGAAATTACATGTAAGACAAACTTGGATGATGACTTTTAGGGCAAAACAGAAAAAGCAAGAAGAAATGCAAACTGTTAGCAGGTATCCCTTCATGAGGTGAATTCTACAAAGAATAGCTTTGTTTTTGTTTTTGTTTTCTGAGTTAATACAAAGGATGTAGGATGGTTAACTAGGGAAAACAAACTGGAAAAAAATTGAATTCAGGCTTCCTATTATGGGGTATGACTGGTTCAACAAAACCATTTGAACAGAGTGATTGATCTATGAGGAAATTGATACTGAGATTTCACCCAAGGGCAAATCCCTGGAGGGAAATAGGATTTATCTCACTCCTCCTGTCCTATGGAACCAGCTGATTTCTTTCCTTTCTTTCTTTCAATGTTTTACCTATTTATTCAGAAAATGGGAATAGAAGCAGAGTTTTCAAAGAAGAGGCTTTGAAGATCCTCAAACCTAGATCATTGATTTTTTTAAAGATTTTATTTATTTATGTTTTGAAAGAGTGGAAGAGAGGAAGAGAAACATCAGTGTGTGGTTGACTCTTGCGTAGCCCTCAATGGGGACCTGGCCCACAACCCAGGCATGCGCCCTGACCAGGAATCAAACCAGCGACCCTTTGTTTCACAGGCTGGCACTCAATCCACTGAGCCACACCAGCCAGAGCTAGACCATTGATTTTTTATCTTTAACAGTACCCTTTCTCAAACAAAATCTTGCTCAGAATCCTGAAACAAGCAAAAGCCACACTTCATGGTGTTAAGAAGGAAGCATGTGTAGAAGCCTATTACTATTGCTATACGCTTACATATGTGAACGCAGAGGCAACAGGAACCTCAGGGTTCCATGAAACACAGTCTGAAAACCATTGATCTGTAATACTAAACCCCATTTTCACCTTTCATAAGGAAACCCCTTGAAACCTGAATCCCTGAATGGGGAAGTTGGCCAGGTTAATGTAACAAGCCTGAGATAAAAGTGATCTACAAAAAAGTGAGAGGTGATGAGGACATTGTTTTGGTCCAGGGACATAGAGGAAGAACGGTTTGAACTGCAGAGAATTGAGGGATAATTCAGGTTTAATAAAATTATTTTTGTGTGATACTTTAATGGACCTTTCAGATACACTATATAATCAGTTCAATTCAGCAACTATTTTCTGGATACAAATTATGTAGTACTTGATTCAAATAGGACCAATGTATTGACTACCAGGCACATAATTTCAAGTAAGCCTCTCAACCAAGCCACGAAGGAAGCATAGTATAAAAAGACCTCATAGTATGTCAATAGTAGAGCTAGGATTTGAATCCAAGTCTGTCTTACTCCCAAACCAATGTCTCCTCTGCTCTGAAAGACCATATTTTAAATAAGGGATGAGGATATCCTTTGTGGGGAGGAGAGCTCCTAGGAGTGGGTGGGCTTTTGAGAGTATGCAGAGCAGAGATCACAGTCAAGTAAGCTGAAGTTCCTGGAGTAGGGAGGCTTGTCCCAGGTTTTGCAGCTAGTTAGTGGTGACATCCAAAACACAGGAAAGGCTCTTTATAAAGGAGTCCGAGAGAAACTAGAGGGAAAATGTGAAACACTGGAATGACAGAGTAAGCACAGAGAGAAAACACAACTTCCATGGGGAATTACTGAAAGAAACAAATAGATGAAGACTATGGAGCCAATGGTATTTTTCTCTTTTGCTTTAGAGGGACCATTTCTTTCTTCCACTTACTCTTTCTTCTTGAATCAGTCTCATATTTTTTTGTTATTTAAGATCCAGGTTAGAAGAACTACCAATCTTTTCAGAAACTACACCTAAATTTCTGCCAACTTAAAAACTTACACGTTTTTTGTATTGATTCTTACATACTGACGTCATTATTGCTGAGAATCTACTTTGTGTTCTGTGTTTATGTTCTAGGGCTCACCTGGCTGTCGAGCTACTGGTCATAGTGTACGTAGGTCTTTGGATGAACTTGTGGGTCCATGTACATCACAATTCAAATTTATTTGCACTATGGTGTTTGAATATTTCATTTCTTCACCTCCATATTT